>JAFFST010050966.1:63690-84183 GCA_022414735.1 Noturus placidus | reverse complement strand
GTTCCGAAACACTTAAGTGTGACAAACATGCAAAGGAACAGGAAATGAGGAAGGGGGCAAACACTTTTTCACACCACTGTAGATGTGCAACAATTATAAATTGATATTTTACTTTTTCTAGTACAGCTGGGTGACTTGGAATAGAGAATTGTCCAACCGTGACTAACTGTTTCACAGGGGGTATAAATATGAGGTAGCACATAGGCCAATTTCCCTTAGTCATTAATAAAAATGGGTGAGAGCAAGGAATATTGCTGTGATGTGTGGCAAAAGGTAGTTGATCTTTACAAAATGTAAAGTGGCTATAAGAAAATAGCACAAGCATTGAAAATGCCCATTTCCACCATCAGGGCAATAATTAAGAAGTTCCAGTCAACTGGAAATGTTGTGAACCAACTTGGATTTGGACGTGTGTCTAATTGGAGTCGTCTCAACGCACTGTGAAGAGGATGGTTCAAGTGGCCAAAAAATCTCCAAGTATCACAGCTGGAGAATTGCAGAAGTTAGTTGTGTCTTGTGGTCAGAAAGTCTCCAAAACTACAATCCGAAGTCACCTACATCACCACAAACTGTTTGGAAGGATTTCAATAAAAAAGCCTCTACTCCCATCCAAAAACAAACTCGAGCATGTTCAGTTTGCCATACACTACTGGAACTTCAGATGGGATCAGGTTCTATGGTCACATGAAACCAAAATAGAACTTTTTGGCAATAAACACCAGAGGTGGTTTTGGTGCACACAGAGAAGTAGCCATATGGAAAAGTACCTCATGTCCTTGGTTAAATATGGTGGTGGCTCTTTAATGTTTTAGGGCTGTTTTTCTACCAGAGGACATATTGTTAGGATACATGGCATCATGAACGTCATGAAATTCTTTATTCTAATATTTTGAGACACTGGATTTTTGATATCTATAAGCTGTAAGCCATAAAAAAGGCTTGAAATTTCAGTTCATGTAATGAATCTAGAATGTATTAAAGTTCCTCTTTTTGAATTAAATTGTGGAATTAACTTTTACACGATATTCACATTTGTATTTATTTATTTTTTTTTTAGATGTACTTGAACATATATTTGTGTGTGTGTGTGTGTGTGTGTGTATTGAGAGGTGAAGGGAACTCAGTTCGTTCACACAGACACTCAGTCGGTTATCAGTTTCAAGGACGAGCAAATAAAAGCTGCTCGGGACATTTTATCAGATGCTCAAACATTTCCAGCGCCAACTCTCTCAAAAGCTCTGAATCAAACCTCAGGGAAAATTCAGGGGGAAAAGAGGCCAAAACATAGTAATGTGGCTTACGGGTCGGTCAGGGTGCATGGATCGCACTTTTGTGAAATTACGCTGGAAAACACAATTCATTTGTAATTTTCCACAACGAACTTTAGTCCAGCAAAAACACAAACTCAGACTATAGCTAAAGGAGGTCTGTTAGTCAAGGGCTACAATTTAATCTGTGCTTGTGTATGCCATCATTAGTGACATCGTAGTTACATTATATGTAACTATAAATGGATAAAAAATATGCATCATTCTTTGCTTAATACAAATTTTACTCATCATACTGCAGTTAGAAGAGGAGTACATCTCTCTGGTGAATTGGCTTCATCACACCACCCCAGCTTGATTATTTTCCTATAACAGCTCGTTCCAGACTGTTTTACAAACATGTAGCTCAGTGACATTAGCTTGTAGCATAGTGCCTGTTTGGCTAATCGTCACACTGAAGCTATATGCATAACTGATGTCACCTCTTCTGCTAATACGCATAATAAAGAAATCTTAACAATTCGGTCTCATTCATTCATTACACAACAGAGAGTTAACAAAAATTCACCAAGCTTCTCTATCACCTCCATTTGAAAAAGGAGTACTAGTTAGAATGCTCGCAGTAGTGTATATCACCAGTGGACATTAGCATGTTTGGGCTTGTTATCATCTTAGTAGTCGATGATAGTTAGTTATGGCTAGTTTGTATGCTAGTAATGGATGATAGTATTATTAGTGTCTTAGTAGTGCATGCTAATATTTTAGTAGTACACTCAAGTAAGTTATGCTAGTAATGTTTATTATGCTAACGATAATTTTAATGTTAGTTGTACATGCTAACTGAAATGTATTTAATACTTAGTGGAGAAGCCTTTGTTTGTAATGACAGCTTCAAGATGCTTCCTGTATAAAGAAATTAATGGGCTGCAGGATTCAGATGTGGTTTTGGCTCAGAAGCTCTGCATCTCATTTACAGCAGGTCATAACAGCAAAATGGTGCTCTACTAAGTACTAAAGTTGCTCGCCATGAACGGAGTGAATAATTTTGAGACTGGAGAAATCATTATAAGTTTCATTTTTAGTTGAATTTGGGGAAACTACTTGAAGCGTTTATTGTGTTGAACTATTTCAATTGCTTTTGTTTGATTTGTTCATCGCAAACAGCTGAAAGTCTGAACATTTTCACAATGTAAGTAGTGCATGTTAGTATTTTGGGCTGGGTTTGTGTGTTAGTACTGAATGCTGGTCAGTTAGCATTAGCTTGTATGCTAGTAGTGAATGTTTGGTGTAGCAGACTTGAGAATTTTGTAGTTAGTGACTATCAGAAGGTCCTGATTTTTTTTCTTCATCTCCTGGAGGTTGGGTTTTTGTGGGTGAGTGACCTGCACTCCATGTTGCGAGCTGATCAATAGCGCTCAGAGCTTATCTCCCACTTCCATTTACTGTTTGACTAAAAGCCTTGGAGGCCACATAAAGAGGAGCAGAAGGGAGCGGACCGACCTGAACTTAGCTCATATCGTCACAATGAACTGCTGCTGGACGATCGCTGGTGTAGAGACGATGGGAAAGTGTGCTGGAATTTGTAAATGGTACGCAAAGTCATGGCTTTTTAATTTTTTGTGGTTTTTTCTTACATTATGGCAGTGTTATTTTTGTTATTTAGTGATCACACACATGCTGTGGAGACCTGGAAGCTTGATGACGGCCATCATTATGATCGGATCCAGAGGTGGGTTGAAAAATGTTATTCGTTTATGAATCCCTTAGTGATATTTTGTACATTTCTCTATAAGAGAGAAACTTTGTCGTGACTTGATATGAAAATATGTTAACATTGACAAAATTTTGGGGAATAGATAAATAAATAAAAATATTGGAAGATCTTTTCGCAAGGTGTTTCCCCCCCCAAAAAATAAAATAGGAAGTTTGTTGCAAGATTTAATTTAGTCATCTGGTTTACAATGTTCAGTCCATGTTGCTTTGATTTTTTCCAAATTTCATGTTTCCTACAGCTACTTTTCTCAGGCTAATATACTCTGGAGAGTCTTCATATTAAAACACAAATTTACAGTAAATGATAAAAGACTAAAAAACATTTTAGTGACCTGTAGCGCTCAGTCAGTTCAGTGAAGTGTGTGGAACAGTTATAGTAAAATAATCAGTGACTGTGAATTCATTTCCTGTAACAACACATCTTCAAGTGTTTTATTCCTCTTATATCACAGCAATTTACCAACAACTGCATTTCTTATTTATTAAAGAATCAAATGTGATACTTTTTACCCGTTTATTTACATTTAATATTGTGGAAACCACTTCCTGTTCTTACTTACGTTACCGCAGCTATAAACAGCATCTCTTTATTCTCTCTCTTCAAATTAATCAGACACAAAAACCTCAGCTTATCATGTGACATTGAAACCGCAAAGAAGCGTAAACTCCTCTGTCCTGAAGAAGCCAGAAAACTAAAAGTTACAGCTTTAAAATTCTGACACTGGAGACTCCTTCCGTAAATGTTAAATAAACATCTCCTTACAGAAAATTTCGGCACGTTGATGAGGTTTTAAAATCTGTTTATTATCGGTGGAGCGTCCATCATACACAGCTCTATAAATGAGCTGTTACTATAGAAACGATATTGGAACAAGCACGTTAATTTGCTACTCTCATAGCCGCTATTATAGAAAATGAATCAACACATTCTGACCAATCAGAATCCAGAATCCAACAGCACAAATGTAAATACAAATAATTGTTTATTGTATGTTGGATGTCTAATTTATCTGTCAGTTTAACACACTCTCTCTCTCTCTCTCTCTCTCTTTCTCTCTCTAGGCGGTGTGTGTGGTTTTGTGTCTACTCTCTCTCTCTCGTTCGCTCTCTCTCTCCGCAGCTATGGAGTGTGACAATGGTGTTTGTGTCATGTCCAATCAAACGCCATTATCACACTAAATAACTACGGCGTGACCATCAGACCACACCCGCGTGCACAAACACACAAACATACACACACACACATCTCACCAGCAGGACGGGGATTGATGGTCACCGAGGATGTGTGATTCATCAGTGTATCATGTATGTGTATATGTGTCATCTAACCTTTACTCTCAGGAACACTTCAGTGAGCCGTGTTGACATCACGGTTATCTCTCTAACAGACAACTGTGTGTGTATAAGGCATGTGACCATAATATAATATCTGTCCAATTATAGTTTTAATGAATACACAATGCTATAATTGTGCATGTGGAATATCTGGACAGATATCATATAACTGATCTTCCAGTTATACAAGCCTATAAGATAAATATAGCCACAGCACCACTGAATCCTTGATTGTGATTGGTCAGAAGGTAATTATTTTTCTATATCAGCAGCCCTGACTGTAATGCAGCTGCACTGCACACTCCACAAATTCTCCACATAATCTAAGACTAATTCTAAATAGACTTTCAAAATCTGTTGTTATTTAATACAGAAAAATGTGTTATAATTGTTGATATTTCTATAAGCAGATGTTTTGAACATTATATAAGTGGCCAAATATTGATCTTAGTGTCGCTACTAAGTACTGAAATATATACTGGTAGTTTTTCCACATAGTTAATATGTACTTACCAATTAATAATAATAAAAATAAAAATTGAACAACATATTTAATTATGGTCTGAATATTTTTGCACATACCAAGTTTCTATATAAATATGTACTTCAATATTCAACATGCGACATACAGAACATACCTGACCTTAATTGTAATTACATTATCTATGAAATACCAGGATGTTAGTAGAGTAGAATAAGTGCTACTAAATATACATTACAGTCAAAATCAATACTAAATCAGCACATTTTGTATGAAAGATCATATTTTGACCTTTTACCCTGTTCACACTGACTCTTGTTCCATTTAGCTTTGGTGTATCTGGGAACCTGTAACTCGATCTGCAGAAAACAGACCAGGAATTCGTTTTTAAGTTCGCCGACGTTCCCCTGCTTAGTCTCAGTCAGCTTTGCATTGAAAAAAAGTACTTGTAGGACAATCATGTTTTTCTCCCGCAGTCGAATTGCTTTCCGGGGCTTTCCTGTGTGTAATATGACTACATTTTAGAGGTCATGAAATACAAAGAACACACACACACACACACACACACACAAACACCTTGTACTCCCAGCTTTGAACATTTTTGCTCTTAAGTAAACTTCTAAGCCTAATTTTTTTTTTAATGCAGGCTTCATGTGAGAAATTTGTCTCCTGAGCTCAAATGTTCCTGTGGGTCAAAAGTCTTTTGCACACCCTTAGGGTGAAATAAGAAAGAACAAGCAGATATTTCATGTGTTTGTCTGATCAAAACATTTATACCCAGTCGTGATGTATCTTTTGTTCTCGCTTTGCATAGATGAATGTCTTGAGCTTACCGTTAGTGCTTAACGCTTAGTGTTACAATAAGTTTAAATAAAACATTTATAAACAAGAAAAATCCAAAGATTTAATGTGATAATTATTCGAAAGAATACAATTCAATTCAACACAAAAACATGTTTTCCTCCTCGACCAGATTTGTCATGAGGGTCATGAAACTAAATAAAGGGTATGTAAATAAATACTACTTTTGCCAATGGCGAATAAATGGGTATGACCTGCTTCACGTAGCAGGTGTGTGTATAACATTTCGGAACATCAGGCATCTCTGGAAACCTGGCCGAGGTTCACATTCTTTCTGAGGCAGGAGGACAGCTGGCTTTATCGCTCAGCAGGAGATGTTTTTATCACCGTTCACCACCACCGTGCCGCTTTCCTCAAGCTACCTCAGTCACAAAAAAATTATTGTACAAAAAGGTACTTTGTAGTCCAATGAGTTGCCATTAGAAAAATATATACACCTTTGTATTAAATTAAATGAATACAAACTATGTATAACGAAATGAATATAAATATTAACCACAGAACAAATGCCACATTTTGACTAACGTGATTCGGGTAAGTGTTTGCTTCGTGCAATTAAACACTTATTTCAACAATACGTCACGTGTTCATTATAACTTCCTGAATGAGATTAAATGAACAGTTCAGCCAAAAATCCAATGCATCCCAATATAAAACACTTTTTTTTTTTGGCTAAATTGTTCCTGAATAGTATGAGAATATGCAGCTTGTTGGATTTATGGATTACACATCACTATATGACACAGCTGTATATAATCTGCATACGGCACAGTAGCGATTTCATTGGCATATAGCACAGTAGTAGATCATCTGCAAATGAAACACAGTACATAAAAACTTATCCATTGATAAGAACTAAAACAAAAATAATAGAGGTCAAAAAGATCACGTCGTAATGTCTTTGAAACCAACTACAACAGTTTTTGTGATTCACAGTATTTATGCCCAGTGGCCAGTATTAAGGGCTGGCATCCAATCAGGTTTTGCCCTTGAGAGTGGTGCCAAAAGGCTTTTTCCTGGCGGCGGGTTGTGCTTTGGGTTTGGGCGGGGTGGCTCGTTTGGCTTTGGGCTGCAGTGACGTGAGGCCAAGCAGCTCGCAGAAGCGGTTACACTGATGAAGAGCTTTAAACTGGTCGATGAATGATGTGGAGCAGTTTCCTTTAAAGCCCTTATAACTGCACACACACACACACACACACACCTTAAAACCTTACACAAACTCTCAGTAACCAGTGTCAGATACCAACTGGCCCATTGTTAACATGTGTACATTTGACATTTTAGTTATTAATACATATAAAGTATAAATCGTTTATGTATACATTACTGATTAGATTAACAACAATGCAAAAGTAATATAAAGTCAAAGGACATATATTGAGAACTTACCCTTTTTTGCTGGTGGCAATTCCAACATCTGTCAGCTTCATACCTACACCTGAACATAAATAAAGATATTCCTTAAGTCTCATTACTGTATACGTGACCTATGAGTGACCTCTAAGTCATCTAAAAAGGATCTGTCGGTGATCTGGCAGAGATCTAGACACATCTGTAATTGATCTTCTGTATAAGTGATCTGTTAGTAATCTGTGAGAGAACTGTACATGATCTGTAAGTGATTTGTACGGGATCTCCAATCAATATAAAGGATACGAAGAGATTGTTTGCACCTCTTTCACCTTTACAACACCTTGTTCTGTAGGTGATCTACGAGTGACCTTAAAATAATCAGAAATCCTAGAAGGTATAATGCGATAATCTCACCCTGCATATCAGTAACCAGCAGGTTTCCCCCAGTCTGCGTGTAAACCCAGTGCTGGAAAGCACAGCATTTCTGTCCCGCCTCCGAGTCTCTCCTCATCAAGTTGATCTCTTTCCCGTCCTTAACAGAGTATTTTACGAAATCCCCGATCAGTTCCTCCTCCAGCGTGGCGTACGGAATGGCGTTGGATGGCCGGTGCACCAGGAAAATGGGGATGATTCTGAACAATATACACAGCAGTCATCATTACACCTCTCACATCTCATGCACTACATCATAAAGAGGAAACTCTACCGAATTTATTCTACTTGTAATAACAGGATTTTTTTGTTTTTATTTTAAAGTTAAAACATCATTAAACATCTGATTGAGTAATAGATTACCTCGAGCTCACTCACAAATAACTTCCTAATTATTCAAAGATTACTGGGTGATTTCTGAAAGGCTTATGAGTGCCAGCATGTTTTTGTACTCACTCAGGAACTTCTCCAAAGGACTCGGCAGATTTGGCCACGTTGGTGTAGGCTTTGATGTATTCTCTGGCCGTGTTCTGGACATAACACTCCTGAGGAAAAATTATTACCAGGACATTAGTCCCTAGCTACACTCGTAGGAAAGCCTTCCTCAATAGAGCCTTCAGTGGTTTTAGTTCTTGCGGAACACTTTTTTGTTTGTTTTGTCAAGCATGATTTTTCGCGGTGTTCACTTGTACAGCTCTTACCTCCACAGCGAGGTTGTAGTTCCTCTGGGCAACCTCGTCGTTGTTCTGGGTGCCATAGCCGATGGAGCTGTGAACTTTGAGCACGCAGGTGTGTCCGGCGTCGAACAAAGGCGTCAGGCCAGTGCGCATCATTGTCCTGAATGCTTTCCGGTGCATTCCCTCACCAAAGTGATCCTTCTCGGTAATGATGCTCGTGTGCTGCTGCTCTCCAAAATACTGATCGGTCAGGATGTCGTCCTTAAAGAGGAGAGGACTGCAAGACACGTCCTCTTCTTCCCCATCTATTGTGTTACGCTCAGCTGAGAGAGAGGGATAAAAAGAGAAGGGAAGAGAATGGGAGAGAATAATGTGTGTCAAGAGATGTTTGTTTATGGATCGTGACACGTGTGTTTGTCTGTAATTATGAAACTCATCTCTGTCTACAGGGGATAAACAACCAACCGAGCATCATGGAAGTCATTTTAAAGGTCGTGTGAGATTATGTTCAAAGAGTCGTGATTCTCCTATGAGTTTCTGTTCTGTTTTTAAGGATCCAGAGGACAGTAAGGTGAAACAAGGTCTCACCTGGTGTGTCATGGTTCGGGATGACGAGTTCCATGAGCACTGAGAAGACAAGAGCAAGGGCAACCCATTAGACAACACTGAATCAAACCCAAATCATATTTCGAAGCTCAAATCATGAAGCTCGTAAACAAGCACAGAAATCATCTTTGGCGTCCTTTCACGTGTGGTAAACATTTCAAATATTTAATGTGGGCGGCTGTGGCTCAGTCGGTAGAGCGGGTTGTCCACTAATCCACTAATCGTAGGGTTGGTGGTTCGAATCCCGGCCCGAGTGATCCCATGCCGAAGTGTCCTTGGGCAAGACACTGAACCCTAAGTTGCCCCCAATGGCAAGCTAGCACCTTGCATGGCAGCTCTGCTACCATTGGTGTGTGAGTGTGCTCTCATTAGTAAGTCGCTTGTAAAATGTAAAAATGATATTTCTGTAAAGCTGCTTTGAGACAATGTACCATTGTAAAAGGCGCTATACAAAATTGATAAATTATAATTAAATTATAATATCGGGATATTCAAGAACAGAACTTTAAGCTCGACTGAGAAGTCTTTTACCTTCTGATGTGAGGTGATAGTCTGAGGTGGACAACGAACCGAGAGCACTGATAAGAGTACAGCGATAAAAACCCAAATCCTTACTGCAGGCTTTCACCACTGAGAGACAGACCCGCCCATCGTCTCCTACTCTGAAACAGTGAAAGAGACAGAACTAACTGTGAGATAAATACAGTATACATTATCTTTGATATGTTTAAAGAGACTCCTGTTTATTTTATACTGCGGTGCTGAATTCTTGATTGTGATTGTTCAGAAAGTGTTGATTAATTTATTGTTTCTATAGTAACAGCTCATTCACAGGGACGTGTACATCAGACGCTCCACATAAATGGATTATACAACACTGATATGGTGAAGTTTTCTTAAAATAAGGTAACGTTTATGTACCGTGTATGGAAGGAGTCTCCAGTGTCAGCACTTTGTAACAGTCAGAGATTAACGCTGAAATTTTAAAACATATTTTTTCCGACATCTTCTGGACGGAGGAGTTTACGCATCTTTGCGTTTTCTCAGACACACTGCATATTATGTCTTATTAACTTAAACGGGGAAAACAGAGCAGCTGGTGATGGCTGGGATTTCATTATAATAATCAAACGAAAAGTTCTTACTTCCTCTTTTCCTCACAGAGCGTCGCTCCTTCTTTCACCCACATGATGGAAGAATCAGCCACGATGGGGCTGAAGCAGCACCACAGCGAAATGCTCTGAGGATCATCAACGATCGGAGCTGCTTCAATCTCAGATATGACATGTGAAGCTACACAACACACACACACACACACACACACACACACAAGAAGCGTTTAATGTCAGATACACAACCACACCTGCCTCAGTTCACTCATATTTAGCACGTTTCAGTGTAACATGTAGATTATACTCATATTTTAACCGAAGGTCTACACAGTCGAACACACTTATAGTACCGTCCAAACCCCTCGTGAGGTAGCGGTAGCTCAGTGACTACTGATCAGAAGGTTGTGAGTTCAAATCCCTGCACTGCCCTCTGCTGGGCCCTTGAGCAAGGCCCTTAACTCTCAACTGCTCTGATGTATAAATGAGATAAATGTAAATCGCTCTAGATGATAAGGGGATCTGATGTAAATGTAAACGTTTAAATAATCCCACTGGCGTTTCTTTAAACAGCTTTGGGAAGGTGTTCAGTGTCTCAAACAGACTTTCTCATCTGCTTCTTGACTCTGTAGTCAGGGTCAGGAGTGTCACTTTATAAACGTATTCCACGACAGTCACAGATTACTTCATAAAAAATCTCACCAGTAACATAATCCAAGTGTCACAATATGAAAGTAAAGTAATGTAATCTGATTGTTTCTGGATTACGTCAAGAACACGTGTGTAAATAAAGTAATATGAGAAAAGTAATATGTATCTAATATCTAAAATATATATACTGTATATATATATATATATATATATATATATATATATATATATATATATATATATTTAGAGCTTATATTAGATCTTAAAAGCATGTTCAATGTTAAAATCATGTTCATGTGAAATGTTAAATAAATTAAAGTAAATAAATAAAAGATCACTGTGCCAGATGTGGGTAACATTACATCACAAAAGGTAGGGTGACCACAAAAGGTAGGGTGAAGAGGACACCTTTTATTTATTTATTTATTTATTTATTTATTTATTTATTTATTTATGGGGGGGGGGCCTTAATAGCGTTCAAAAGAATGTTACTATGAATGCAGACTTTAAAACACTGAAAAAGACACACTATTACTGTAGCATCACATAAATATTAATATATGTAAATAAAATTGGTTTCACTGCACTCAGTTTTCCTACATTCTTTTGAATGTCCGTGGAATAAAATCAAATATTTGATGCCGTGAGTGAACCTTCTGCCATCATTTACACATTTGAATGACGATGTAATAAGAAGCATATTGTGACAACATGAAATTAAAAATGACCTTATAGGGACATGGGTTTGGACTCAGGACAGCGGGCATTTGCTGCTACTGTCGAGCAAATGTTTAACACAGAACACAACAACGCTTCACCTTCACGTGTTCTCTGAGAGTAGGCTAACGGTTGAGAGGCAGGAATTTGACCAATACTTGCTGAGAGCCTTTTATAATTAACCAATCAGTGTGCGAGAAGGCGGGACTTACAGAGAGGGGATAAAGTGACGCAAACACACACAAACACACACACACACACGATGCAGTATTAGACCATAAGCACATCATAACGAAACTAAAGCCGAATCCCAGATGTTTTCTTAAATTTAGAAGCTTCTTTAAGGTCTGAAAAAGAGGATGTATGGTCACCCTAACAAAAACATTTTAGAGAACAATTTGTGTTCTTGTCTAAAAAATTAACTTTGCATGACATTTATTAGCACCTGCACCAGTAGATTGCGCACGCGAGTCATGACTGGTGAGAAAGAACTACAACTCTAATCAAGCAGCTGTCTCTATTGTGTTCTGTCAAAAGATTAATTTGGTTTTAAATGAGTAAAATTGTAATCCCGATAATATTCCCGTTTTTTAAAAACAAAATTACCTGTCATCTGTTTCCTTTGTGTTTTGACATAACTGTAATGGATTACAGCTACCTGTGTTTTGTACTCCATTACTTCCCGAGCCTGATCATCTGCTTTTTGACTCTGTAGTACACGCTGTTGTTTATAAACACAGGCAAAAGAATCTCTCAGAAATAAAAGCGTCGTAGCTCCATCAGGTTTTTTTCTACAAGACGCGGTTTGGTGTTTGGTGATAGGTGCGCTGAAGTTCACATTTGATGTGTGTTATATTTTATGGAATAGATGAGCCACATGATTTAGACATGCAGTTTGTGGTTATTTAGTAGCTATATTAGCCTTGTGGTTCCAGTACAAAGCAAAAAAAAAAAAAAAAAAAAAAAAACTTCTTTTTTGCTGAAACATTCTCGTAAACATGTATATACACACTAAAAATCTGTGAAGATCTAAAATTGTAAATGTTTCTTGTACCTTCTATAGGTGTCTGAATCTTCTGCTTCACCACCTCTTCCTTTTTATTCTGCTGGAAGATAGCAGGAAGCTGTGGCCTCACCCTAATCGATACAGATCCAGGTTTGTCCCCAGATATGCGTCTGCGTTTGATGATTTCATCGTCCAGTGCACTAGGCAGGCACGTGCTTGATGTTTCTGTACTCTGTTTGGTTTTTCCTTCAGCGGTTTTATTGTTTTCGTTCAGGTCATTTCCCTCGTATTTTGCGAGCTTCTCTCTCACCTTGCTCGGTTGCATTGCTGCTGTCTCGTTTTTAGGCTTTGTGCTTTTTGGCTGTTTTGTTCCATTTTCCACTTCAAGCAGTGGTTTGTTTTCAACCTTTGGTACTCCGTGCTTCTTTTTCTTCTTCCCATGAGATTTGGATGTGACCTTCTCTGTTATTACAATAGTCTCGATCATGGTCACTGTGCTGTCCTCCAAGCCTACGGACTCGTCCACGTGTGAGTCCGGTCTCACGTTCTCTTGTTTCTTGGTTTGACAGCCAAGCTGTTGGCTGTTGCTGGTTTTGTCCTTGTGTTTATTGGAGCGGGTCTTGTTCTCAGATGAAGTTTTTTGCATTTTATGAGGCATCTCGCTGTCTCTTTCACAGCTTTGCTGCACTTCGCAGATTACTTGTTTTATATTCGGCCGAACCTCGGGGTGGAACTTAAAGCTCAGAATGTCATCCACGTTTAAAGTCACGTACGCTTCATGCTTTTCCTCACAGATCATTAACTGCTCCCCTGAGGGTAAGACCAGCCTCTGAAGTTCCGCGCTGACGTCACCAGCCTCTGTTTTGTACTTTGGGTCTTCAGAAGACGACAAAGATGGATCCTGATCACCAGTTCTTTTCGAGATGTCACAAAACTTTTTGTCCGATGACTCGATTGTGGATTTTCTGCCGGTTCTTACCTTTAGATCTGGTCTAATTTCATCACTGATCCCTGCAAGGGACGGCTTTAAGGAAGTCCTTGATTCATCTGGATCCTCTTTCAAGTGGAGGAATGACGTTCCAATAGTGATCGGCGTAAGTGGCATAATAAAATCCACCTCTCCTGTGTTAGGAAACGCACATGGCCCGTGTGTTGCGTCACGCCTGTTCACTCCTCGCATGTGTGGCAGGTACTCTGCTTCATAGCTGTTGAGGAGATGAACCTCTGAATCCGGCGTGATGGGGTAACACGAGAAGCTCAAGGCACCAGGATTCCTTTCACCGTCCTCCTCGAAGGCTGTGTCTTCAACTACTTCCCAGAGTGCATTGCTCTCCTGCTACAGGAAAAGAATGTTCTGTAAAAGGTCAGCCCTAAAGAAGCCCTAAAAGGTCGGTCGTAAATGCAAAAGAACATGAAGACTCCTGGAGAGATAGAAATAGACAGAAGTCTACAGAATTATCTACAGAGCTTTGCATCTGGTCCTGTCTCTCCTTCAAGCTCGGTTTAAAACACTCCCTTTAATTCTCTCTTTAACCATTTGCTTCGTACTTCGACCCTCTCCTTTCTCCATTTTTGTTCACTCCAGCAAGGCACAGACAGTTTTCACATGTGGGGTTCATTACTATTATGGGGACCTGAGGAGCTACGCAACTTTCTGAACTGAGCCAATGGCAGTGCTCTGATTCACTCCTGACTTTTCCTTGGGGTCGTGTTTCAGTTTTCAGCTGTGCTCTAACACTCAGATTCCTCTGACACACCCCTGACTGCCCTCTCAGCCATCTCTTCTCCATTCTCTTCTTCTGCTTTACTGCGTGTGTGTGTGTGTGTGTGTGTGTGTACGCTTTTATCTAGTGCCCTCTGTAATTAGACCTTATTTGTGTTTATCTGTTTTTAACCCTCTGTCTTACTCTCAGCAGTCGCTGTCACTATAGTGTGTATATTTATGTGTACTATCCTCAGGGGGGTGAAAGTGCGTGAATGCGTGTTGATTAAATGGTGTTACTATTATCACCAAAAAGTTGATTATTTTCCTATAACAGCACACCCCAGCATGTTTATACTTTGTATAGCACAATATTTATGAAAGTTTTTTCTTTTTTACAGTTACATTAAATGTTGGGACATTTTTAGCGCATATTTTATAGCAGATATAAACAGTCATACCCTCATCAGCCCCTCTGTTTTTTTCTCTCAGTCTAAGTAAATAAAACAAAAACAAAAAAAACACATTTTGTAATGTTACCAAGAAACCACGAAGCATAAATGTCTCTGTCTTGAAGATGGTGGAAAGCTTAAAGGTACAGATTTACGTCTTAATGTCTTAAACAAAGCACTGAAACTGGAGACTCTTTCCTTAGATTTTAAATAATTGTCTCCTTGCAGAAAATGCCACTATATTAACAAACAATTTAAATTTTCTAATTCTTTTACGTGCAACATCCGTCTACAATGAGCTGTCAGAATGTTGATCGATAACTTCTTAAGATGGTCAGATGGGCACCATTATGATTGGAGCTAAAGTCTTCAGGAACAGGTTTGGTGACCACTACAAAATACTATACTATATACAGTATACTATATACTATCTCCTTTGTTTGTTTCATTTTTCTGACCCAGAAATGAACTCCATCCTCAGCCAAAACAGAGCATGCTCAGCTCTGGACCTTTTCTTTAAAAATTGCAATTCAGTCCACACACATAATTTAAAACAAAAGAGTTTTGAGAATTGGGATTCTCCTCACAGACAACTGAGTGTGCTAAAAATGACAAACTTATACTTTAAGAGTAAACAGAAATAACAGTTTTTACTTCAAATTAGTTTACCTTAGATACACAGGCACAGTTGTTTTCCAGTCTTACGTCTGTGCAATCATTCTGAGACTCTTCTGCCTTTTCCTGTAAAACTGACTGGGTCCTTCCTTCCATGTCTTCCTGTAAATCCTGAGTCCTGGTCATATTTAAATTAGTGTAAAGACTTGGTGCGTTTTCTCTCTTCTCCTTTTGTAGGAAAGACAGGTCTATTGGAAGACTTTTGGAGTTTTTTATCAGCATTTTACCCTCAGAATCCCCATCTCCTACTTCTAAGGAGCTTTCCGGGCCCATGGCCTTCTCCTTGGTCATGTCCTGGATGGCCATGGAGAACTGATGCCGAGACTCAGGAGTCCTCATAGTGGGATAATCTTCTGGAAGGACACTAACAGACTGGATCCAGTCTGATAAAGCACTGGCCCAGCTGTCCGAAGAGGACCACCTCTCAATAGTAGGTAATTCCAAGGAACCAATCTTAGCTCCCATTGAGGTTCTTGTGTTATCTGAAGACACCGGAGTGGGACAGGAGGCTGGAAAATGTCCCCACTCGTCCAAAGCATCAACCCACAACTCGTTAGACGTGTCACCTCTGTACATTATTTGTGTCACCTCTGAGTGATCTATGTCAATCCCTGGAAGAAAATGAAAACTGCAGCTCAAATGAAGTGCTTCTTTATAGCTGTAAAATTTTACTATGGAATTTCCCTAAATGTTATTTGTAATGAATATGTAAAAAAAATATCAAATAAAAATCAATCTAAAATACACACTAGGCAACTGTGAAATATGCTAGCAAGTTAGCATAGCTACATCTTTTATTCATGTAATGTAAAGTACAATGTAAAGGTGGTGTGAGAGCAGTCATGAGATGAGATGAAACAGGCAGGAATATCAACATTTTCCTCAAATGTGTTGGTAAATTACTAACAAAAGATTTCATATGACTGAAATCCTGTTTCAATACTGCAACTTAAAATCTTTTCGACATTTTTGGTCAGGAATGCAACGAGAGTGGGCTGTTCATGTCAAGTTTTCTTGTAAAAATGGTGAACACACCTCCATGTTTTAGTTTGTAGCATTCAGACTTACTTAGAAAGTGAGTCCAATATTGTACAAAATTGTACTGTACTGAATCATATGTATCTTTCATATATTAGATCATAGACCATGTATTTATTTCTGTAATATTAAAATCCTGGACAGAAGAAAGTGTATGAAAGTGATCTGGCGTGTCTCAACCTACTCAGTCTTAAATGGGATTATGATTGGTCTGTGAGGGAAGCCAGAGATTAGCAGGCGTGTGTCAGACTTATTATTATTTTCAGTCGTGAGATCCACTGTCATGTCTGGAACAAAGTCTTGTACATTTCAAGATGCTGATTCCATGTCTGTTTTTGCATTTACAGTAAGAGACTTGGACATCTAGGTCATGTCATTCTCCACCAAATTAGCAGCTGAGCCATGTCTGACATTGCATTGTTGTCAATGGCCTCCAGGGTGTTATTATTACAAACTTCTGCTGAATAGAGTGAGAAGGGTTGATGTAGTAGGCGTAAATCATCACCTAAAATACTACCAAATTCTGAGTAAATGCTCTGGACAGTGTCCTCTAGAACACCACCAATTTGTGAGACCTTGATTTGTATAGTCTCCTCTAATACACAAACAATTTGTATAGTGTCCTCTAATACACAAACAATTTGTATAGTGTCCTCTAATACACAAACAATTTTTGAGACATTGTTTGGATAGTGTGAACTAAAACACCACCAATTTCTGAGTCAGTACTTTGGACGGTGTCTTCTAAAACACCACCAATTTGTGAATGAGTGCTTTGGATAGTGTTTTCTAAAATAGTGCCAATTTCAGAGTCAGAACTGACAGCTGTCTTCACTACAAATGAAATGAATTTCAGAACTGCTATGATAGATGTGTTCCTGTGAAACTGCTATCGTCTCTCCAGCTATACCTTTTATTTGAGGGTCAACATGTTGGACAGCTTCATCCATGAAGTAATGTCTGTGTGTGTCAGGGTTATAAACAGTCCTGCTAATCCAGGGAGGATGAAATTCAATGTTTGGTATGTCATCTATTGTGATGGACTTACTGTTGGGGTCCAGAGATGGTGACTCATCCTGGGTTTGTGTATTTGTAGGTTCTATATTTCCACCCTTTTGGCACAGCCTATTCTCATTCTCTTGTTTCCTTGATGTCATATGGTCATTTGGATTCACATTAGCATTCTTGTGACCTATTGGGAGGGAGTTAGATTTATCTCCACCAGCTTCAACATCATGAGATGTCACCTTCCCAAGCAGTTCCACAATGCCTTCATTGCCATCTATTCCTTTTGACATGCTCTTATTACTAAGTCAGTTGTAGACAGTCTTCCTTTCTCACAATCATCTGGCTCAAAATGGCAATCCCAGCAATCCTAAATCTACTTATTTTCTGCTTTCTATGTTCCTCTGTTGAAAAAGATGTTGAACAGGAGTCTGGACGCAAGCCCGATCTTAAACTTTTCTAATGTTGGTCTCTTCTTGAACAGTATCTGAAAGTTTCTGCACCTTGAATAAGCGTTGCTGTTGAAGTCTCAGAAATGTTTTTATTTTTATTTTTAGCAGGCGAGTAAGCCTGAGCCATGGTCATTTCCCTGCTAATCCTCTCTGTGCATTCATCTCCTAAGAAGAAAAAAAAAAACCATTAAATTAGATATGTATTAAACTAAAATAAATAAAAAGACTTAGCAATGATAGATTACTCTAGGACATTTCATTAGATTTTATAGCAATCCCAATTGTAAGGTTTATTTTATTTTTATTTTTTAATCCTGAAATGATTCTATTTTTACCTTCCTGAAGAGAAAACCAGAGGGAGAAGTGACATGCGTTAATGTAGGACCGAGAAAATAAAAACAAAAACTCCAGATAAGATAAGCCAAAGACAGAGCACAATTGTTGCAGTTATGGATCCGGTTACACCAGTAGAACATAACCCATATCGTGGCTTAGTCTGGACAAAAATGGTCACTAAATGGTCGAGTTTAGGGAATACTACGAAAAATAAGTTGCAACAAGAAGCATTGTTTTAAAGTAACCTTACATAACTTTAAATCTAGTGTATCAGCTGTAAACAAAACTACTTTTTGGGTAAGAATTGTGAGCCGTGTCCACAATAAAGTCATGTATTTCAGAACCCGTACAATAGATACGTTAGATAGAAGAGATATTCCTGCGAATTGTAAGGGATTAGATTTGTGGGTAACTCTGAGAAACAAGCAAAAATGTAGAGAAAGGAATAAAAACTCTCGTACGCTGAAAACAGTGAACTTATTGTCAAAAATTTAACATGGTCTTTGAATAAACAGCTTTTTTTTTTTTTTTTTCGCTCATCAGGGTTTATGAACACGCTGCCAAAGTTTTTGTTTACGCTCCACAAGTTTACATTCGCCGTTTAGGCACAACTCTCATGTATGGGAGGGACTTAACAGCGATTTATTCTCATTATCTAGCGAGATTTGAATCGACGGCTCCAGTGTCCAGCTGAGGAGGAGGAGGAGGAGGAGGTGGAAGATGACATTGACGATGACGACGATGCTCCGTGATGCTCCTGTGAGCATATCTAGAAAAAAATAGTCACACAAGACTACCCAAATCTCAAATATTAATTAGGAATGAAATTACTGACTAAGACATTTCCACTACAGAGTTCAAACACTATAACTATACAGAGAACCGCATCCAGAACACTCTCCAAAATTTGTGACACTGTATTCGTGTCTCTACTTTCTGGCCAAGGAGCTGTCCATCCATACCTCACTAGAAAATTTGAGTAAACTGCCATTAAGCCCCGCCCATACATGAGATTTGTGCCAAAATGGCGAACTTTGAACTTTGAAAGTGTAAACGAAAACTTACGCAGTGCATTCATAAACTGTGATTATCAAAGCTTAGAAAACTGTAGAAAACAAAGAATGCTGTTTACTTGAAGTTTCACAGTGATTTTCTTCTGTCTCATTGTTTTTGTTTCTTGAAAAGGTACGTTCAATACATTTGGGACAAATCTAATCCCATAAAAATGCTACTTATTTCATCAATATAGAGGTTTAGTTGTCCTTCATAGTGCTGTAAATGATACTACTTGCTAATTCTGCTTATTAGAAATGTTAATACAAATTAGCTAAGAGAAATTGCTCAGAAATGCTCATTTGTGCTCGCACCATGCGTAGTACAGCAGTAGTGGTAGTGCAGCTTCTCATAATCTTCCTGTAATTGCAATATTAAAATAGTGAAATATAAAAAAAATTATTCAAATAGTAAAAAAGTGAAAATCCACTTTTTTCTAACACTAAATTTCTACAACCAAATTTCTAACACTAAAAAAATATCCTTCTGTGAATAATTAATTTAATTATATTAATCTTTTTTTTTTTTAACACAGATCTTTGAAGCCAATTATGAACACGTTATGAGCTTAACGCACCTGTGTATAAATTATACGGATATTATTTACGTTTAATTTTCAAATTCCAGTCTCTCTACACAGTACAATTAATGGTTTGTAAATAATTCTTTGCTAACTGGGAATTATTTACCAACATCGTACATCTAAGCCATAAAATCTGACAAGACTAAATAGACAGACACAGACACAGACGCCCACACACTCTACAGCGTTTGTGTGTGTAACAATTATTACATACCTTTTTCACACCCGAATCGTTGATTAAGCTGAACACAGAGACTCGCAGTATGTTCAACTAAAGCCAGGGGATGTCTGGGGTTTGGGGCTTATTTTTATCCCCTTTTGCCCCCGTAAGTACAAAATGAGTTACCTGATAGCGTGGGCATGTGCCGAGCCAGGGCACTTAACACCCCTCGGCTATATTTGCCCCACTTTCTCTCTCAATCAGGATTGGGAAACATCCACAAGAGGACCCACCAGACTTGTTTTGCTTTTAACATCATCCCTGTGATGAAACATCAAGTTCCGGGATCACACTTGTCTGGTGTGTAAGAAGGAACTATTCTGATTGGTCGAGAAGGTGTTGATGAATTATCTGTAACAGACAGTTGCACAGCTGCAAATCACAGGCATATAGTATGGGTTACCGTTTCTATAGCAACAGCATGTTAGCAGGGATGTTTACGGCGTGGACGCTCCATGAACTCGTTTAAAAACCGTCTGTAGGATGAAGTTTATTCAACATCTATGGAAGGAGTCTCCAGTGTCAGAGCATCGTAAAGCTGTAATAATAATTTAATATAATTGATCAATTTGTATAGCGCTTTTTACAATGGTACATTGTCTCAAAGCAGATTTACAGAAATATCATTTTTACATTTACAAGCGACTTACTAATGAGATCACATTCACACACCAATGGTAGCAGAGCTGCCATGCAAGGTGCTAGCTT
>JAFFST010050966.1:53228-63670 GCA_022414735.1 Noturus placidus | reverse complement strand
CGAACCGCCAACCCTACGATTAGTGGATTAGTGGACAACCCGCTCTACCGACTGAGCCACAGCTGCCCTAAAGTGTAAAGTGTGTAAGTCTTCTGACATCGTCAGGACAGAGGAGTTTAGAGGAGCTGTGGTTTTTCAGTGATAAAAAGAGAAGCTGTTGAGGGAACGATTGTTTATAGCTGCTATAATGTAAGTGAGAGCAGGAACTCGATTCAATGGCTTTCCACAAACGTCACTTTATAAATCAGAATTATTGTCGGAAAATTGTTGTGGTGTAAAAGGAATAAGAAACTGTAGAAATAAAATACTAATGATTAATTACTGACTAATTAATGTTTTAGAATATAAAACATGTTTTTTGTATAATGATTGTATTATTAATACAACATTACTATATTACATAAGTCATTTGAGTTAATATATTGATATTTAAATGTTTGTTTTTAATTCACATTTAATACAGAATAAATCTAGTAAAACATCCTGCTCTGTTTTGTTTTATTGTCTTGAAATAAAACCTAATATTAAATGTAAAATTTATATTTGGATGAATGTTATGCGTAGTCGATATCTCATTCCTCTTTGGATGCATTTCAGAGCTTAGAACATATGTAACATCTAAACGAGTGTAGCGTAATAAACGTAATTCTGTCAAATCTATGTTATAAACAAATGAAAGTGATGGTTTTAAGCGAGTCTGGATCTGAGGGTCGGAGTGTGTGCTTCACCTTTTAACCTCAGCTTCAATTTGAGGTTCGGTTTAAAATAAAGCAGATGTTTATTAGCCAGGGCACACACTGATAACTGCTCTTGATAAATGAGTTCCTGTTTCACTTCTGCCTTATCTCTCTCTCTCTCTCTCGCTCTCTCTCACACACACCAAAAGTGTAAGACCTACCATACTCTGTGTGTGTGTGTGTGTTATTTATGCACCCACAAAACATTGAACCCTTATGCATGTGTTGAATTTACGGCCAAATATAATACACTCACCTAGCGCCATATCTGTGTGTGTGTGTGTGTGTACGCGCGTGGTTACAGTGGCAGGTGTATCAGCTTACAGTGTGTGTATTCATGCTGTAATAGTTTATACATCTTTAATGAGTTATTATCTTTAAATTGTGTAATAGATGAATTATAATAGCTTTCTAACACAATCTAGTTTATAATACAGTCCACAAAACATTGAAAACAGTAATAAACATTTTAAAACCATTTAAAAAAGATATGTATGAAATGTTTACTCATAGTACCGATTGTCCTTGTTTTTGTAATAATAAAAACAATTGTTTTAAAATAATAATGATGGATTTATATTTTGCATCTGGTTTTGTGAGATATGGTGATATCTTTTTATAATTAGAAAAATAATTAATATACATTTTAATACAAACTGACTGGAAGCAGCTGATGTAGTGGTAAAATTGTGTATCTTTATAATTGTAAAAAAATAATTATAATAAAATAAATAAAAGTTCTGAAAAAGAAAAATATTTTAATATAATAAACAGAAAAATCTATTTTTGTAGACATCATTGAACAGTTTTCTTTTTAAATATACAGCACAGAAATTTTGACTTAAGGACACTTTTAATGAGTGTGTAAAAGATCAGATTTAGAAAAAAATCCCAAATACATTACCACAGGATAAATGCAAATAGATTTTAGTTTAGCAAACAGATTTTAATTTTGTTACTATAGCAACGTTATTGTTTCCGGGGTGCATTAATGGAATCGCTCGTATTCACATTTTATAATCACATATTTATGAACAGTAGCAGCAAGCAAAATCTTCTTACTTTTTACCTTCTACTTTCTCTCACAGAGAGAAAACGTGTGCGCTGTGAAGTGTGCACTCCACTTACAGTCTCGTGTGCTGTTCTTTATCTGCATATATGTCAATTCCTGGAAAAAAAACAGCTTGTAGGATGAGCATGCTGGAGGAGAAGGTACACACACACACACACACACCAATACATGTCCGCGCGCGCGCACACACACACACACACACACACACACACACACACACACACACACACGTCCAATGACGGATGTATTTTCTATAAAAACCCACTGATAAGCTGCTTCAGTCTTAATAATAATAATAATAATAATAATAATGACAATGATGCTCTGGTCATCTGTTCTTCCTCTTCTCCTTCTTGCTCTTGGCAGTGTTTGACTGCAGCGCGGTGGCATGACCCGTCGTCTTCAGGTGATCGAACAATTTGTTCCTGGTGGTGAATTCAAAATGGCAAATCACACAGCGCAGGTTCACCTCCTTCTGCTGAGAGAGCGAGGGGAGGAGGGCACAGAGAGAGGGAGAGAGAGACAGAGAGAGATGAGAAAAGGAAAGAAAGGGAGGAAAGAAGGGGAGAGGAGGAGAGAGAGATGAGAAAAGGAATGGAGGGATGAAGGGGGAGAGAGGGGAAGAGAGTGACAGAGAGGAAGAAAAGAAATGAGAGAGAGAGAGAGAGAGAGAGAGATGAGAAAAGGAAAGAGATGGAGGAAGGGGAAGAGAGACAGAAAAAGTTGAGAAATGTTGGGTTTTAGTGTATAAACAGTACCGCACAAACGTACACACCTCTTGGTTGCCATCGCCAGATCCGTGGGATTTGTTGCTCTTTTTGGAGTCTTTTCCAGCCTTTTTGCCTTTCGTCTTTCCAGAGCTAAAAAAAAAAACCCAACAAAAACAATTTAGAGGTTAAAATCAGGGTTCTTCCGCATCTGCAGTGTTTAATCCACATGGACAGAACCAGAACCATGATGTGTTCTCCTTCTCAGTGCAGTTCTTTAGTCAGATTGGGAACACATCCGGGACCGAGAGCACCTGAGCGATGCGGTCTCGGTCTGCTTTCCAAGTTAACTAAAGTTAGAAGATAATTCGACTCTGAATCGACTCATTTGCAGGAATTGGTATGTGTTTTGGGTAGTCTGGGGGATCAGTGTCACACCTTTTATTGGGTTCAAATCCGTCTTTCTTCACTTCCTCTGCAGCCTCCTCGGAGCCGGCCAGGTCCTCCTCGTTATCTCCTGATTGGTTAGGACGAGTGATGACATCATCTATGGAGTCTGGAGCTTGACTCTCAGCTGCTGGCTCTTCTGGAAAGTTCTGTGAGGAAAAAAAAATGTGTGTATGTGGATGTTTAAACATGTTTCTCATTTCTATTTTAATCAACAGCCATCAATATTAAAATCTGAGGTTTGACTTTTAATAGATATTTATACAACAGTTAGTTTTAAACACAAATCTGATTTTTCATGTGAAATCTGTGGTAAAAGATTCTCACTAAGATCCTGAGACGTAGGAATATACTTACAGTCATATTTTTCTGCTGTCGCTTCTTCTTCTTCTGTTTCTTCGACAACCTGTAACCAGATTTTTTTTTGTGTTAAATTAAACCGAGACATAAACACCCAGGTTGGGTAATGTCACAAAATAAAAAAGTACTGTTGATTAATTAGTTTTGGAAAATATAGGGATTTGGATTCATTTCATATTAAAATGTGACTTTAGGTTTATATTATATTAAAGGTGCATTATCTGACGTTATGTACATCATATTAAAGATGAACTATGTGACTTTATGCTTAAAGATGCACTATGTGACTAATGTTTATATCATATTAAAAGGTACAGTATGTAACTTTAGGTTTATTTAATATTAAAGGTGCACTATGTGACTTTATGCTTACATCATATTAAAAGGTGCACTATGTGACTTTATGCTTAAAGGTGCACTATGTGACTTTAGATTTATATCATATTAAAGGTGCACTATGTGACTTTATGCTTACGTCATATTAAAGGTGCAGTATGTGACTTTATGCTTAAAGGTACAGTATGTGACTTTAGGTTTATATTATATTAAAGGTGCATTATGTGACATTATGTATATCATTAAAGGTGCACAATGTGACTTTATGCTTAAAGGTGCACTATGTGACTTTAGATTTATATCATATTAAAAGGTGCACTATGTGACTTTATGCTTACGTCATATTAAAGGTGCACTATGTGACTTTATGCTTACGTCATATTAAAGGTGCACTATGTGACTTTATGCTTACGTCATATTAAAGGTGCACTATGTGACTTTATGCTTAAAGGTACAGTATGTGACTTTAGGTTTATATTATAT
The DNA here is from genome assembly GCA_022414735.1 of Noturus placidus. NCBI lineage: Eukaryota > Metazoa > Chordata > Actinopteri > Siluriformes > Ictaluridae > Noturus > Noturus placidus. Next base: position 59,528 of record JAFFST010050966.1, on the reverse strand, counting down.
TAAAGGTGCATTATGTGACATTATGTATATCATATTAAAGGTGCACTATGTGACTTTATGCTTAAAGGTGCACTATGTGACTTTATGCTTACGTCATATTAAAGGTGCACTATGTGACTTTATGCTTAAAGGTACAGTGTGTGACTTTAGGTTTATATTATATTAAAGGTACATTATGTGACATTATGTATATCATATTAAAGGTGCACTATGTGACTTTATGCTTACGTCATATTAAAAGGTGCACCATGTGACTTTATGCTTAAGTCATATTAAAAGGTGCACCATGTGACTATGCTTACGTCATATTAAAGGTGCACTATGTGACTTTATGCTTAAAGGTACAGTATGTGACTTTAGGTTTATATTATATTAAAGGTGCACTATGTGACTTTATGCTTACGTCATATTAAAAGGTGCACTATGTGACTTTATGTTTATAAGTTTATACTGAATTTAAAATATTGATGCCCCAGACAATCAGACACACCACAGTGAATTCAGTATGAAACAGGACACAGGGGTTCATTCTAAGATTAAGTCTATGATTTGTGACTCACTTCTGCCTGGGTGCATCCTCCTTCTCCTCATCTTCATCCTCCTTTTCTTCATTCTCCTCTTCCTCGCCGTCTCTCTCTGCCGAGTTCAGACTCAGCGACTCTTCCTCCTCTTGAAGCTGCTGCCGGAGCAGTGCCACCATCTCTCTGTGCTTTTTGGACTTTTCGTGGTTCTTTATCCTGAGTCAGGAGAAAAAAATGACGTTACACATGAACGAAAAACCTAAGAAATATAACTAGATTAACTGTTGTATTTTTGTCTCTCAGTGTGTGTGTGTGTGTGTGGGGGGGGCAGTTACTAACGCTTTGTCAGTTTTGAAGGATTGATCACAAGCAGGACAGTAACGGTCATCATAAAAGTCGTCCAACTCATCTGAGCCATCCACAGCATCTGGTACAGACACATAAAGGAAATGAAAAACCACCGAAAGCTGTTTATTCATCACACACTCGCACCCAAACATGTCCGACTGTTAATAAACTTTGTAAATTATGAACATTTGGATTTATATTCCATTAAAGGTGCATTATGGGACTTGTAATTGGGACCATTGTATTAAAGGTGAACTATGGGATTTTATGGGTTGTATCATTAAAGTGAGTGAATTAGGTTTACGTCATTAAAGTTTCACTATGCTTTTTTAGCTATACATCATATTAAAGTTGCACTATGGGATGTTCTTTTTATGTCATATTAAAGTTTCAGTATGGAATTTGGAGTTTATTAAAACATAAAGACTGTTTATATCACATTAAAGGTGTACTCTAATGATTACTGTTTGTATTTAGTTTACTACATTGTATTATTAAGCTCATTACAATGTAAACTCTGAAAGTTTGGTTTTACAACATAAAAAAATGTGTCACAGGATTTAAGACTTATAGCATGTTAAAGGTGCGCTAAAGGATTCTTGGCCTCTAATGCATAAAGTAAAGTTTCTGAGTTTGTTTTATACATGTATAAGATTATAAAGTTGGAACAGTATTTGTCCAGCACTAGCGTGTACCCGTCTCCGCTCTGTCCCCCTCGAGCTCTTCCTCAGTGTCTCCGAACTCTTGTCCATACTGAAGCTCCATCTGCTGCAGCTCCTGCTCCAGTCCAGCCATGGCAGACCATTTCTGCTCCTTATATTCCTCCGCTAGCCTGAGAGATGAAGATTGAGGCATTAAAAGGCGCTTAAAGAGGACTAGACTGCTCTGTTGTAGTGTAATGACAGAGATTCTCACTTAGCCTGCTCCAGTTTCTGCTTCTTTCTCAGCTCCTCCACTTTCTTGGCTTTTTCTGCATTCTGGTCCTCCACCAGTTTCTTGTGAACCTGCACTCGTTTGTCGCGTTTCCGCACGAAGGCTACTAGTTGGCGCACAAGCTCGCTGCGTTCCTTCCTGGCTTTATCACGTGTCTTTTTGTTCTCTTTCTCCATAGCTCTCTTCTCCCAGCGGTTCGAGGCCTGCCGAATGTCGTATTCCTCCTTCCATGCAAAGTTTTTCCGTGTGAAGAAACTCTGCCAGCAGCCGTAGAACAAGTGAACCACCTGCACCATATTACAGGTGCGCTTATAAAAGTGCACTTATGGGTGAGTTTTTATTTATTTTTTTAAATCGCTATTAGATTAAAGGTGCAGTATGGGATTTTGTTTATGCATCACATTAAAGATACATTGTATTTACACGCAATGTATTTAAATCCCATCCATCAGTGCCTGTTTGAACACTGACTATGTAAAAGTTCACCAATCAAAATTTATTAACCAGCACGATACCAGTGTTGCTGTCTCCACGGAAACTCCTCAAGCAACATAATTTAAACGAGCAGCATTAAAACGGAGACGTGGGGTGGTTGGGGTTTTAAGAATAAAATCAAAGTAAAACAAGCTTTCTTGACAATGTATACACACTTAACTCAAATGCATGTACGATCAGCCATAGAGCAAACACATGAGGTGTATTGGAGTAAAAAAAATGTTTTAAATACCAACATGAACGCTACACAGTGGCACAGTGTCACTTAGTGCAGATGGTTACCGTATCGTAGTCACTCTGGGAGTCTCCGAATGTGGGAAAATCCTCACAGTCATCATCCTCGTCTTTTCCGTGCTCAAGTTCCTCCTTTGCGATGGACTCAAACAGGTTCCTGTACACCGTGTAGAAGCCCTGCAGGTTTCAGGTTCCACGTGAGATTCAATAATGAGAAATTTGACTTGGACACAAATTATGAAGTGGAGAGGGAAAAAAAGGCAAAAGTTGAGTAAAAAGACATGAATGTGTTGTTTTATATCAAGGTAATTCTAAAAAAAAAATTCCAATCAATTCTAACAACTTTGTCATGTTACTACACTGTAAACTTAAAAAAACAAAAAAGAAAAACATCAAAGCAGCACTGACTGAAGACCAGCTGCAGGGTAATTACACGCTTTTGCTGACCCTAGTGGCTGACAGTGGTACCGCAGTACCGAAGCAATAACGTCTCTGCAGGGGTTCCTCATCACTTCTTCCTTCTGTTTGGCTAACTCACCTGCTCGTCATCTCCATAACCCGAGTAACAGGTTACAGTGAAGTACTGAACGAGATCGAGACTGTCATCCTGGTACTCTCCGCTGACTCCACCCTTCAAGAGCGCCTCACGGTGGTTATCATACCTGTAAAGAGAAAGAGTCTCTTAAGAAAGAAATGAATACCTAAACTTATAATAATCATCTACACCCTGCTTTCACATTCAACGGCTTCTTTTTTGTGTGTTTTCAGGTCTGCTTTGGGGGTGCTGTTTCATTAAAGGTGTCCTATACAATTTTCGGGTTTATTTTATATTAAAAGGTGAATAGTGGGATTTTGGGTTTATATTATCTTAATGGCGCACTTATATAGCGCTTTTATTCAAAGTGCTTTACACTGCGTCTCATTCACACACACACACACACACACCAATGGTAGCAGAGCTGCCATGCAAAGCACTAACTTGCCATCGGGGGCAACTTAGGGTTCAGTGTCTTAAAGAAGCAATAAGGGACTTTCGGTTAATGCTATATTTAAAAATTTAACTACTGGATTTTCAATTTGTATCATTTCAAAAATATATACAGATGTGTGAAATTATACACACGCTACAAAAGTGTAAGGTTTGAAAAAAAGTTTGAATTGCATTCTTGAATCAAATTTCCATTTTATTTATTTATGCATTGCTGAAAAGTTGCAGCACCAATTCTAGCGTCAATTTTACAACTCATTGTGACGCACGTTATTACGCGTATCTTAATGTGTTCTGAAGCATGACATTAAAATGGCACTCACCAGGCTCTTTCCTGTGGGTCACTGAGAACATCGTATGCTGCCTGGATCAGTTTAAACTGCTCCGCTGCCTCCTCTGGGTTCTCCAGGTTCTTATCTGAAATCAGCAAATCATGTTATTGCACTCAAAAAAGCACCATGACCTGTTCTAACATGAGAAAGGGCAAAAGTTTGTACACCCCTTGAACAAAATGAAAAGGGAAATGTTAGCCTGTGTGTGTTGGGCTTCACAAATGTATAATCTCCTCTGTCCTGAAGAAGTTACAGCTTCTTCCATACATTTTACATAAACTTTAAGATCTCCTCACAGAGAAAATTCACAATATCAACAATCATACACGGTTTTAAAAAAATCTATTTATGTTCAGTGACTACGGTACAAGTCCTGTGATTGAGGAATAAGTTTCTGCTATAGAACATCAGATAGATCATGTATTCTTATACATTAGCGCATTAATATGAATGAGGACACACAGGAGCACTTTGACCCACCTGGGTGCCATTTGAGAGCTAATTTTCGGTAGACCTTCTTCAGCTCATCGTCTCCAGCGTCCCTTTTCACACCCAGCACCTCGTAATGACACTTCATTCCGGAGATGGAAGTAATAGATTTCTAATGGTGAAATATCTGTGCAAATAAGATTAGATCAAATCCAATCAAAGCAGGCAGCGACTCCGGTTAGGCTCGCTTAATTTCAGAATCAGAACCAGAATTTTGGATTGTTGTCATCAAAAAAACGGCAGGCGATACATATTAAAGATTAAATATTAAAGTACAAGTGCATGTCAAAGTTTATTAAATTGACATAAAACCGAAAAGACTTCAGAAGTGTCAGTTTGTAAAGTTTACAATCGTTAACAACCTAACCGCTGCTCTTCAGCAATGTGGTACCCGGCGTCGCCTGGAGATGACGTCATCACGCAGAAGCCGTTTTGGCGTCAAAGTCAAAGCTCTGCTCTGATTGGCTGCTTGTAAATTGTATTACTATATAACGCTTCTACAGGATAAAGCGTGACTGATTTTACTATTACGGACAATGTAAACATAATAAATTCAGCAAAAAAGAAACGTCCTTTTTCAGGAGATCATTTTGTAAAATCTAGATAAGCTTTACAGATCTTTATTGGAAACGAGGTTTTTCATACGTGTTCAATGAACCATAAACAATTATTGAACACGTACCTGTGGAACAGTCTTTGAGACACTTTCAGTTTATTTCTCAGTTGTTGAATCGTTTTTATGTTAATGTACATATGTTAGAAAATTTGCTGGAAATAAAAGTAGTTGAATGAGACGTTTCTTTGTTTGTTGCTGAAGTTATGATAATAATTGCTTTTATAATTCATTTGTCGTCACTGATAATGCAATCGTGTAATTATTACATTTGAAGAAAAAATAGGTGAATGAAAATAGCATTAAAATAAAAATGCTTAGCAGAGGATGGTTTCGATCCATCGACCTCTGGGTTATGGGCCCAGCACGCTTCCGCTGCGCCACTCTGCTGCGAGAGTCACGGCTTACAGAACTATAATACATAAATATCTAGATAAGTCAATATACTTTTCTGTACGTTGACATGTACGTCCCATGACCTGTAAGCTGTAATCATCGAGATTAAAACAAAAAAGGCTTAAAATATTTCACTTTATGTGTACTGAATCTAGAATATATGAAAGTTCCACTTTTTGAATTAAATTACAGGTGGAAAATGTCCTTTTCCACGACAGTCTATATTTTTTAGATGTATTTTCTTCAGCAAATTCTGCAAAGGAGCATTACGAGCAGGCATTCTATTTTTTTAGATGCGCCTGTATTTTCTTCACCACATTCTGCAGAGGAGCAAATAGGAGCATTATGGAGAACGTCCTGAGCAGCTGCATCACTGCTTGGTTTAGAAACTGGATCGTAAGGCCCTGTAGAAGATAGTGAGGATAGCTGAGATAATCAGGGTCTCTCTACACTCCATCGCAGACATTTACCCCACACACCCTCTTCAAGCTCCTGCCGTCTGGGGGGAAAATACTCTGGCACTTCCATCTCTACTCTGCGTACTTTGCTTCTTCTAGAACTCAATTAACGGATCTTGTATGGCTTGTTTCTTCCACAAAATCATCAGCCTGAAAACAGAAACTATTTAGCAGAGGATGGTTTCGATCCATCGACCTCTGGGTTATGGGCCCAGCACGCTTCCGCTGCGCCACTCTGCTACGTGACAACAAAAATAACTTCGACAACAAAGATATGTTATGCTTTGCTGTATATTATGTATGCTGAATATTAAGACACTGGTTCCCAAACTTTTCAAGTGCAAGGGCCCCCGAAATGCATTAACATTTGATCGAGGCCCCCCTTTTGCAAGATGCCTTTAAAACACATTTAAAATACAGCCATCTGAATATATCCCCCTTTTTTTTATTAATAATTACATCTTACATATTTACATTACATTAGGAATTGATT
>JAFFST010050966.1:35793-50645 GCA_022414735.1 Noturus placidus | reverse complement strand
AGCAGCCTTGGACACAGTCTGTCAGGCCCGGCTGCTTTACTGGGGCGGAGTTTCTTCAGCTGTTCTCTAACCTGATCTGCCGTGATTATGTGGGGGAAGGGGAGGGGGGATGGGAATGGGTGCATCTGCCGGAGGTGTCTGGTGTTTGGAGACGGGTGGCTAGTGGCCAACGCCGTTATCACCATGTGGGGGGTGGTCACATCAGCCTTTGATGGTGTGAGAGGGGAGGTGTGAGTTGGACAGAAGAGGGTGGTGTAGATTCCACTGCCATTGGAGCTGGAGCAGGGCAGTTGAACCTATTGTAGAAGTGATTCAACTGATTTGCCCTGTCCAGATCTCCCTCCACAGAGCTACTGCTCTTCTGCAGTCCAGTGATGGTCTTCATTCCATCCCAGACCTCCTTCATATAGTTCTCCTGCAGCTTCTGTTCCACCTTCTTTCTGTACTCATCCTTGGCCTCTTTCAGTCTGGCTTTGAGTTCCCCCTGTACGCGCCTCAGCTCTGTTTGATCCCCCTCTCTGAACGCCATCTTCTTCTCATTGAGAAGGGACTTGACATTACTGGTTATCCATGGCTTATTATTCGGAAAGCAGCGTACAGTTTTTGTGGGAACAACTATGTCTAAACAGAAGTTCAGGTAGTCGGTTGTACAGTGTGTGACCTGCTCCAAATCCTTTCCATTTTGAAGCACGCTCCAGTCAGTGGACTCAAAACAGTCTCTCAAGCCTCATCTGCTTCTTTTGTCCACTTCCTGAAGGTGCGAGTGGTAGCCGGTAGCCTTTGTACTTTCGGTTTGTATAATGGTTGAAGGAAAATTAGGTTGTGGTCTGACTTCCCCAGTGGGGGGAGGGGGGTGGCGCTGTATGCATCCTTTACAAATATTATGCTTTGCATGTATTTCTGCGGTAACAAAAGGACAGATCATTATACCGTGAGAGAAAGATTATTCAGCCTATACCCACTAGGGAGCAGTATACAGCTGTAGTCAATGGAGATTTTCTTTTAAAATGTTGTTTCTCCAAAATCGTACGTGGAATTCAAGTTTTTGTTTTTTTTTTCTGATGGTGTAATACTAAGAGGGGAAAAATGCATCTCTTACTATCCTTGACTGTTACACAAATCTTCCCCTATAATTTAGAGAGAGAGAGAGAGAGAGAGAGAACGCCTTATTGGCTTTATGTTGTAATGTATGTGATTGTGCCCTGTGATGGACTGGCACCCTGTCCAGGGTGTACCCCGCCTTGTGCCCGATGCTCCCTGGGATAGGCTCCAGGTTCCCCGCGACCCTGAAAAGGAGTAAGCGGTTGAAGATGGATGGATGGTAAACTAGAAGAAATTCATTTTCTTCTTTAAAAGCATCTTCAACAGGACAGGTCAGAAATCCTGAGTGCAGAAAAAGAAACACCAGAAGGATTCGGGCGGCTGTGGCTCAGGCGGTAGAGCGGGTTGTCCACTAATCCACTAATCGTGGGGTTGGCGGTTCAAATCCCGGCCCGGGAGATCCCATGCCGAAGTGTCCTTGGGCAAGACACTGAACCCTAAATTGCCCCGAATGGCAAGCTAGCACCTTGCATGGCAGCTCTGCTACCATTGGTGTGTGAATGTGCTCTCATTAGTAAGTCGCTTGTAAATTAAAAAAAAAAAATTTGTAAAAATGATATTTCTGTAAAGCTGCTTTGAGACAATGTACCATTGTAAACAGCGCTATACAAATTCATTCGTCTTTCAGTGATACTTTAACTTGGATGCAAATAACCTGGCGAAACTTAGGCCTATTACACACTAAGACGGGTATAATTGAAAAGACATATTTCCTAATCGCTTTTGCCTTGCTGTTCACACTAAAAGTACATTTTTGACCACCGACAATCTAGTCTTTTCATTGAGTAGCTCCAGTCGATTCAGGTCACCAGCAAGAGTCGATCGGCTCGAAAAGAAAGAACTGCAAACACGACGGGAACCGTGGACTGAAGCTCTCAAGGTAAACAACCAGACACTGGTTGTAAAGCTACATACAGATGCAGATTGTAATGCCATACCTCTAAATGATATGGATGATTTGAAGCTTGATAGAAATTATGCAAACAAGTGACGTATTCAGGCCAAAATGTCGCCATTACAAAGGCCAAGAATGGCAATACAAAGACAAGTTACACTGTGGGATTTCAAGTCAGAGCAAAATGCATGTGCAATTGTGGGCAGAGAATTGTGCAACATCTTGGGTTTAATAAGAAGGATTTCTGAAATAAAAGTAAACAGCAACAAACATTCAGAGTCAATTTGAGGATTTATTCACAGGACTGGGTTGTCTTTCTGGAGTCCACCACATTCAGCTCAATCCTGAGGTCACGCCAGTGATTCATCCTACCAGGAATGTGCTAGTGGCCCTGAACAAAAAGATGATGTTGAAAAAGAACTGAAATGAATGGAAAAATTAGGTGCTATCAAAAAACAGATGTGAGAAATTTCATCAATACCTGTGTGAATGCCAAGTTCAGGGTGAGTCAGACCACAAGTGATTGGAGACAATATTCAAGAAGCCCCTTCATAAAGCTCCGCCCAGACTTTATGACCGGGTTATGCGGTGTCGAATTACTCCAATTCAGATGATTCACTGCATGAAGCGATACCGAATCGTGAAAAAAAAGAATACTGAGCATTTCTTAGCTAAACCATAATGGGATCTACTCTATTTATATTGTCCAAATCTTCAAGATAAATAAATAACAATAATCAGCTCTACTGTTTTGAGAGTCTGCTTCCAAGGTTCACCTAAAAGATTAATTTCAAAGAGTCAAGTCACTTGGGAACACCACCAATAATGAGAATGAAGGGTCTTTTCAGACCAATTCAGATCTTTCGACTCCCTAACGGCTCACCGCTATTATTTTTCTCTTAACCATTCACCAAATATCAGACACAAACACACTGATGTTTATCATGGACTCAAAGCACAAGAATATTCAACATTATTTATTTTTGCAATAAACAAGCATATAAAAAGATGTTTCAGTGAAGCTTTCTAAATAGTGGTGATGTGAAATGTTTTCAGATAAACACCCAAACCCACAAATCCTCCAGAAAAAGTACTTTAACCCAAGCAGACGCAGATCACATTCACATATTGCACTTTTCTGGAGAAACGAATGAACACCGAATATTTATGAAAGGCTGCAAACTGGCTACACGTTAATCACAATTACACAGAACTAATTTGACTTCCTATCTTGTCTGGAAAAACTGGGGGGGGCAAAAAAAAAAAAAAAGCAAGTAATCATTGTACTTTTAAAAGCTCCACAAACCTCACTTAATTGCAGGGATCACTTTAAAATATGATTTATTGATTCAAGTAAAACAGGTACAAATTACATAATTCTGAACAATTAGATATTTACAGGAAGGAAGGAAGGAAGGAGAAAATGAAGCCAGGAGAGGAAATGTGACATGCACACGAGAGGCAGCCAGGCTCAGGAATTCCTGCCGTGTCTCAGCATCTCTAATCCATCGTTTGTATTTGAGCTGCACGACATGCTCATGAAGACTCTTTAGCAGCCTGAGTGAAACTACTCGGCTTCTTGGTGGCATTTTCCACCACCCAGTGATGGGTCAGGACTCCCTGGATAGGAAGTCGATGCATCGGGTTGTGTTTCAAAAGCCTGTTGATCAGATCTCTAGCGCCCTCACTCACATGGGACGGATAAGTGAACTCGACCTGCAAAAATGGACAATAAATAAATAAAAATCACGAGTGAACAGCAAGAAGTGTCAAAGAGGGGAAAAAAAATAATTTGTGTTCACAAATTATAAGACGCCGATATTAAACTGCAGGAATAGTTGGATTTATAAACAACTAGCTGAAATGTAAAATAAGGAATAAAAGAACAGAGTGGAGTTCCTGTGACCACACCAATGTGGTTTTATTCCTTTTAAACAACAGAAATTCACCAATGATTATAATTAAGAACAAAAATCATTTATCCTTTTATAGCTGCATTTAAATTGTGAAATACATTCGTTCTTGTTTTCACTTACATTACAGCAGCTATAAACAGTCGCTCTCTCACTTCTCTCTCGAAGTTAATAAAATAAGTAAATAAATGGTCAGCATTTTCTACAAAAGCACCGACACTAGAGACACCATCCATAAAACGTTACATAAACAAACATCTCCATACAGAAAATGTCATAACAGTAAAAAACAAAATCAAATAAAAAGCCAATCAGACCAAGTATTCAATGCCACTTTGGTATTAAGAAAATTAAATCAAACTCCTTCTGACCAATCAGAATCCAGAACTGAAATGACAGATGGTCTCGAATGCAGTCTGCTGATCAGAGGAGGACTCTTATTTTACATCTGCTTAATTTCCTTGTGCATGTAGCATTAATAGTATCCAATGTTACTGGAGTTAACAATTCTTAATCATTTGTACACAAGCAGGCATCAACAACAACACTCAGGAAGATCATCCGCGTTCAGGTCACAATTTCATGCTGGGCAATTCACAATGCGAATCGGTCCTTGTGCTTACCCTGGAGATTTTCCTGTACGTTTCTTCATGGCTCTTCGTCTCGAAAGGAGGATTCCCGACCAGGAACTCATAACAGAGAACTCCCAGACTCCAGAGGTCCACTTTTTCGTCATGGGTTTTGCCCTCAATCATCTCTGGAGGAAGGTAGTCCAGCGTGCCGCATAGCGTGGACCTCCTGTGGATTAAAAATGCACAACAAAAGAATTAAGCCTTGCTTTTATAACATGTAATGCATTAAACCAGCAAGGATTTGACCTGAAATGAAGGAAATGCAATCTGCTGTGTAACATGATTAGTCTCTCCAGTGCTATTACACTACCTGCACATGTCATGATCTCTCGAATAAATAAAAACGCACCTTGAGGATGGCGTGTGTACAGACCACCCGAAATCTGCTATCTTCAGCTCCCCGTTTGCGCCCAATAACAGATTCTCAGGTTTAATGTCTCTGTGGATGACTTTCTTTGAATGGCAGTAGTACAGAGCATCGGCTAGCTCCATTATATACTGCAAAAATGCAAAACACAAATTAAACCAATTTCTCAAAGAATAATGCAAAAATGTAACAGTTTAGTTCAAATAAGACAGCCACGTTTTGTTACTTTGCCCCACCCTAACCTCAGCTTGAAAACAAAAGTACATGCAACTAATGTGCCAAAAGTTTTTCCAATTATAAGCAACTATTAAAATAAGTCAGAAGGCCTTTTCAATTCAGTTTAATTTGTATAGTGCTTTAAATCTACCTCCGGATTTCTGTACAGCTACTTTATGGTGCTTATTGTTATGGTCATTTCTCCCAGAATGGTCCTGTATTTGGCTCCATCCATCTTCCCATCAATTTTAACCATCTTCCCGGTCCCTGCTGAAGAAAAGCAGGCCCAAACCATGATGCTGCCACCACCATGTTTGACAGTGGGGATGGTGCGTTCAGGGTGAGGAGCTGTGTTGCTTTTACGCCAAACATAAGGTTTTGCATTGTTGCCAAAATGTTCGATTTTGGTTTCATCTGACCAGAGCACCTTCTTCCACATGTTTGGTGTGTCTCCCAGGTGGCTTGTGGCAAACTTTAAATGACACTTTTTATGGATATCTTTGAGAAACGGCTTTCTTCTTGCCACTCTTCCATAAAGACCAGATTTGTGCAGTATACGACTGTGTTGTCCTATGGACAGAGTCTCCCATTTCAGCTGTAGATCTCTGCAGGTCATCCAGAGTGATCATATAAATCTCCAATAAATTTCGTTCCACTTCATGATTGTGGCCCACCTGTTGTTTATTCTTCACAAAAAAAATACAGTTTTATATCTTTATGTTTGAGGCCTGAAATGTGGCAAAATCTTGGATGAGCTGCACTACCTGAGCCACTTGTGTGGGTTGTAGACTCCGTATGTAGACAACAGCATGTGAAAATTGATTGGCAATCAGTGTTGCTTCCCAAGTGGACAGTTTGATTTCACAGGAGTGTGATTGACTTAGAGCTACATTGTGTTGTTTAAGTGTTTATTTTTTCTCCTTAGCACTTCTGTGCGAGGGCGAGTACTAACTCGCAGAGCATGTGCGCGTTATTTCAGGCTAAAACATATTCCGATCGTAATACAGAGGCAGTTTCGCCAATTTCTCTCCCTCTGTCTCTAGCTCTAGACCGTTCGGGTGCGGACGAGGACACGCGCTGGTGAATTCGCATACGACTGCTGGTGACAACACGGGAAAACCCCCCACACTCCCCGGGAATCCCGACACACCCTCGAGAGTGCCACAACGCCAGCCACACCCCCACAAAACCTCCCACGTGCACCTCTTCACTTCTAACTGCACTACGTAAGAAAGAATAAAACTTGAATCACTAGCTCACTACACCCAGTCTCCTGCATGTCTGTGCTTCACCCATAACGGGCTAACTCCCTTGCCTTACAATACACACACAAAAAAGCGTTCTCGGTGCGGTTCGTAGCACTTATCACATTCCGTCTCCTTGGCATGAAGGTGAAACTACAGAGCGCAAAGAGACGACCTGATCGGCAGGCAAAATGCATGTTAACCCCAGCAAGAGAACGGATGAATGCTGTTTTAAACGTCATTTTCATAAAGTGTCTATATATTACACAAAATCTAGGCTGAAACCTGTGTGTTGGGTTTTGGGAAATGCAAAACCTTACACTTTATAACTTCAACAACTCTGCCACCAGATTGCACGATTCTGCCTCATTAATTTGTGAGGCAAAATGACATAAAATATACTTTAAAATAGACTACACCCCGATCAATAAGCAGAGTAATCACAAATAACGCATAGACAAATTCACAGAACTGTCTCGAAGGTTTGATCCTTCACAAAACAAATTCCAGCCAATGTAAAATCGTTCAGTGTCCTCTGACAGAAACAACTAATCAGCGAGCATTCTGCTATGAAGGAATGACATCATAATTCCCAAATCCCGTGGAAGAACTCCACACATCGGACTTCAGCTGACAGGAGACGCAAGCACAACGAACGAGAAGAAACATGCCACCGTTCTGAAGCCGTGCTATTCCACAACAAGAAGCCCCGCCGCTAGGCGGAGCCGACCTCAAGGGAACACCGCCGTAGCCCGGTTCCTTTAAAATGTCAATAGTCAATGCACTCGGAGGCCGCATAATTTTGCCGTCATCTGCAGTGTTTTATCAATCTGGGCTGGAACTTCATTGTAAAACTGAACTTCCGCCCAAGCCAAAAGTTTCTTTAAGGTAGTTATTTATATATATGTATATATATAAACTAAACAAAACCAGCTCTAGCCGTTCGGCGGCGCCAACGCAAAAGGAAATAAAAATAAAAAGTGGCAGCCATTTTCCTCCGAAGGCCAGAGTACGCAAAGCGAGTCGACCCATTCACAAGAGAACCATCCAATGACTTATTCACCCATTGATTCAATAAAAGACATGGCCTGATTGGGACACAAATACTTTGCTGCCGTCTTTGGTGTTTATTCCCAGTCTGGCCGGAAACATCAGTGCAAAAGTGATATTGCGTTGGTGTAAGGGCTTCTTGCAGTCCTTGAACCGATAGAGTTTCTCTCTTGTGGAGTTCGCAAAGTCAGGGAACAAGAAAATATGTGGTTCTTCCACGAAAGCTTTCCTTTACTCCTCGCCTGGCGCAGCACGAGATCTTTATCGGATGATCTCAGAAATCTGGCCTGGATTGGTCGCGGCCTGTCTCCCACACCAGATCTCTGAGCAGGGACTCTGTGGGCCCGCTCGAGTTCGCATTTATGGCCTGTTATGTCGAGCAGACTCAGGAAAAGCTCATCCAGAAATTTCACCAGGTCTCTGCCTTCTTCACGCTCAGGAACTCCAATAAACCGCACATTATTCCTCGGGCTTCGAGTCTCCAAGTCTTCCAATCATTCCGATATTTTTTCCAAGTCTCTCTTGGTCACGGGCGGGTTAGCGGATGCTTCCCTCTCAGAAGACTCCAGATACTCGAGTCGTTTCTCAGCGTCCGCAATTCTTGTGACTAACTTAGAATTTTATTTCTATCGCGGTAACCGAGTGACGCATTACAGCGAGATCTTCCAAGTCAGCCACAACCTTAGTCAACATCCCCGACATGTTTCTTCGCTGGATTGCTTCCCCTGCCGCACCACCCAAACCGAATCAGCTTTCCACAGGCCTGTCCGGGCTTTCTTCTTGGACACGCAAGTGCCTTTTAATGTCTCCGGAGCTCAAGGATTTTGCTTTCTTCGCCATAGTTCTCAAACAGCAAAAGAGTAACTGGGTGTACCGAATTTCACCAACTTATGTTATGGAAATGATAGAAAAGATTAGCAAAGCGCGCAGAGCTGTCTTTTACACGTCTGCTCTTCGCATAGCATCACATGACTCCCCACACTTTATAACTTCAAACAAAAACATTAAAATCCCAAACAGTGAAAAATTCCCTTGAGCCTCAAGTAGTTTCACAGAGCTTGTGAAATCATAATAAATAAAATATTCTCTGATTATGGTTTCCGCCGCAGGTTATAGCATTATATTAATCACGCTGCAGCAGTCAATTATATAAAAACCTGCACTTCCGCCTGTTCAGGAATTGTAAAAAAGAAAACTGCTCGCTATTCATTTGGGCGTTGCCAATCATCGTATTTTTAACTGAAAGCTGGTACATGATGTGCTGTCAATACCACGCAGAGGGAAAAACAAAGGGAAATTAAAGTCACAGGGCATGGTGTCAGCACAAGCATTCATTTCATTATGGATTTTAAAATAGTTTTGCTTTGAAAGAACTTGCACTGCACATTTGAAATAATTACCACACGGATTATAATCAACACATAGCAGAAAATGCTCTGTGTTGTCACTTACGTGAAATACTTTATTTTATTTAATTATTGTTTAAATAATTCACATTGGAAAGAAAGTGGGAAAAAAAATTCCTGCATAGCTTTCATCACATATGATCGGATGGAGTTTAAAAGGATCCCCATATGCCTTGTATAAACACTAGACTAATCATGCGATGAGTCATTAAGGGTGTTAATTAAACAAGTTGCCAATAAAAAAAAAGCAACATTTTTTAAACGACATTCATTTGTTCGCATATTAAACAGCACTGAACTTCGACTCGAATCTCAGGACAAAGCAATGACAGTGTAGTTGATTAGATTTTACTCTTAATTAAAAGGGTAAGGACATCAATAAAAGTTTTAAAAGCACCCACAGACTACAAAAAACCCCAAAACTTTACGTTTCAGAAGGCCTCATAGCGCCAGCTTACTAAACAAAGTAAATGTTAGTGTATACGCGTGCATCACAAACAGTTGTGTGTGTGTGTGCGCAATATACACACACACATATATATATATGTGTGTATATACACATATATATAATATATATGTGTATATACACACACACACATATATATATATATATATATATATATATATCTCACAATATACAAATGATAAAAGGATCTTTTTTATTCCAAGCTTCCCAACAGGATTGTTTTAAAAAACACTATTTTAATCTAATCCTGGCCACTATTGCTCCTTTACACCTGCTGAATTCGAGATTCTGATCGTTCACAAGAATGTACACTTTCTAATGTTTTAGTTATCTGTATCTATAGGCCTTGATGGCTCATAAATGGATTTATTTTTTTTAAACGAGGTGTAACTGAAGACATGAGGTTTTCTGATGTTATAAAGCATTAAAATGTAAGAGATTTAAATAAATGAGAACTTAAAATAAAAAAAACTATGCAGTGTTGTCATTTTAATAAATTAACACATGACTCGTGTTCTCACCGTGGCGCTGCGCTGATCATCGAACGTCATACAGCGCTGCAGTTCTCTGTACAGCTCGCCTTTAGGAGCAAACTCCAGGATGAGGTAGACACGTGCGGAGTCGTGGAAGTAACCGTACAGGCGCAGGATGTTGGGATGCCTGTGAGGACACAGGGAGAAAAAGGATCTGAAGCTCATGCACTCGGTCAGCAGATTGCGTTGCAAATAATTCACGTTCACACACACACACCTGAGATGCGACTGGATCTCCACCTCTCTCCTCAGCTGGTGCTCCACGCCGGCTTTCTCAAGCTGCTTTTTAAAAAGCACCTTCAGGGCCAGGATGAACTTAGTTTGTCTCTCTCTGGCCATGTACACACTTCCGAACTTGCCTTTCCCAAGAGCCCTGCCAATGTCGAAGTTCTCCAGACTCCACGGCGTCCTGAAGCACAGGGGAGGGACGGTCAAATCCAGACACTTTGAGGAAACATGAGGGCCATGTTTCCATGTCTTTGGTTTAAACAGCTAGTTCGTTCGAAATGATTGTAAAAGTGCCGTTTAATAGTCAAGGATCCAAATCTTTATTCATACGGTTGTGTATAACCGATGTTAAACTCCAAAATTCCTCTTCATTCCTCCAAAACTTCATTAGCATCCAAGAGCGTACTACTTATGGAAAACATTTAGGAATTGAGAAACATGGCTTTTTCCATGAACGATCCTGCTTTTACACTTTCCGTTAAAAGTTACAAGCGGAAGTTATTTTGATTTGCAAAAAATATTAAATAAATAATAAACAAAACGCTAACTCTTGCATCAGCGGTTTTTTTTTTTTTTTTCACTAAACGTTCTTGATGGTGCTCTTGAGCACTGAAACAGTGAACAAGCATGAGTATGCATTTTGGTTAGACTTCCAAAGCTCTTCTACAAGTTGCTCTGGATAAGGGATGTCTCCTAAATGCTGTAAACGTAATTCATTTTTTTTAATGTAAATAGTAAATTCCAGATGTAATCCATGCACATTATGTGATGTACATGTATTCATTTAGCAGACACTTTTATCCAAAGCGACTTACAAAGGAGAAAATACAAGCAAAATTTAAGTAGGTCTTTACATTCGTAAGTGTTTAGTGTGCTGATGCATAAATTCACACAATCGAATCAACAGGATATCCACGAAAACCAGATTTCTTGGGTAAACCCTCGCATGTACAATAGAGTTACAAACAAGGCCTTGTGTATGTATTTTTTGGGATGCATGACTTACTTCTCAGTGTTGGATGCGTTGGTCTGTCCATTGGTAGGTTTTGCTGAAGAAAGAACAAAAACAAACAAACAAACATTCAACTCAAAGCATTTCAAACACACAGAACATCTTACAATAAGCAGAAATAAAGTTAAAGTGCTTACAGTTAGGCTTGTCCTGCTTGGGCTCTGTGAGTTTTACACACTCTGTGGCAGTGTGAGCAGGTTTGGGCTGACTCTGTGCTGATTGTGTTTTGGGTTGAGTCTGAGCAGGGTTAATGTTCTGCCCTCCGCTGCACAAGCTTTTCTGTTCACTCCGAGGCCTCTGGACACGCTGCGGACCCTGAGAAACGCAGAGGACGGATGTTTGGCTCGGGTTCGGCACTGGTTTGTGGCAGCCCTGCGTCACTGGAACCCTCTTCGGCAAGTTACATAAGACCTGGAAGCAGGGGAAAGTTTTATAAAAAAATAAATAAATAAATAAATGAGCAAGGAACGACTAGCGTCACAGAAAGACAGCATGTAGATGTCAGCATTCAAGTTACAAGTCACTTGCAGTGCAAAATGTTTACCAAGTTGTCATGAACAGGGGGAATTTGATCACAACACCTCCTGGGTGAATTATGTTTCTAACCGACTACAGTTCCTTAGAAATAACTCACTGGAAGACTAATGAATGCAGGTACACTACAGAGATTAAAACAAAAGCAAAGCTGCCAGGTATATTGATACTGAGGCTAAATCAACAACACACTGTACACATGCTGACATTTCATCATTTCACCTTTATTAAAAAAAAATAAAGCACATCACGCCACAACATTGAAAGCTCATTACGATTTATACAAGCTGTACCTGAGATATGAAATAAAAAGGTATCTCTCCCTTCCTCTTTTTTTTTTTTTTTTACCTTTTCACTCCCTTCTTTCTGAACCATCAGGTCCTTGGATGATCTGATCCTAGCAGCAGGATCCATACCCTAAACAGAGGCAGAGGAGCACACGGTGAGGAAATGCAACGCTGGACCATCAACACAAATCAACTCGCAACAATTTTTTTTTTTTTTTTACAATATTGGCACACAAAGAGAAAGTGCTTTCCATGCAGCATCCAATCCAGGTCTGGGATTTACCTTAGTAGCTTGGAATAATATCAGAAATATCGCATAAATCAGCAAACAATGCACCGCTTCCATCCCAAAATAGTAACTTCACACAAACAAAATGGCTGTTTTTGCAACCGGGAAAGCTGCCGTGGAGAAATTTTTAAAAAGGGGAAGCGCATATTTTTGAGGTATCGAGCTAACTTGTACTTTACAACATAGCTTTTAAAGATTATAAAAACAGCTCGCGTGAAACAGCATAAGTTGACGGATAACGTCATATCCGGTTCCCACCCATATTCGATGAGGTGTTCAACAAAAATATGCATGCTTAAATCCCAGTGTGATCACGGCTTTATCCCAAATAAATAAACAAAAAGATGCCCCAATTGAGTGCATAGAATTTTGATGCAAGATTTTATTTGTATCTGGTGTCCCCAATCAACATTCTGGTTGTTTTTTTTTGGGATATCGCAAAATTTGCGTAATTATACACGGGTAGAGAAACAGCGAATGTAGAGCGACCCTCCGAATGACAGGGCGCATGAATACAACCCTGTTATTCGCCTTACAGCCGGAACTACTTCTCCCCAAACACAATGGAGAAGACAGAAGCACTGTGATATAACGTGCAATCACCAATACTTAACCTTTTTATCTTCTTTTATATCTAAAACACTGTATCTAGAAACTCCATTCAGTGTAATAGGAAAAATCATTTATTATTAGTGAAGTCGACACATTACATACATTTAGGGTCATTGGTTAGAAAGTTTTATAGTTGTGGGCATTTACTACTGAAAACACTTATCAATAATTGTCCTTTAGCTAGTTAGCTGATTTGTTAGTGTGGTGTAAATTAGCTAGTTATCTAAATATAAATATTAACGGCGCATTATTACAAACCAATGAACATTCCCTACATAGGGTTACTAGATATAACAAATGAATGGTTATACGCCCTACATATAGTGTTCAACACGTAGCGGTTTTGACATGCATCCAGTGAATCAGTCACTAGTAGCCAAGAAATCGAATATGTATTTAAATACAAGCAATATGTGCTTAATATCTACAAATAATTGACATTAAATAACAAACTTACAGCGTCTAAAATCTTCTTCAGCACTTCAGGAGACCTTCTGGAGAGCCTAAGCGCTGTCTTGCTAGCGTGACTGACTAGCTGGCTAGCAGGCTAACGCTATCCCCGAAAAATAACTTGTATATAAAAAGTGAATTGTGACAGAAACAATACCTAACGTTGTCTTATATATACATATATATCTATATAATGCGTTTAAAAAAAATATATATATATATATGCTATTAAAAGTGTTACTTAACAGATCGACGCCGGACAGCGAAACAAACCGAGCTGCAAATTGAGGACAGGCTGAGCTGTTTAGTTTCAAATATCCCCCTTTTAAATACCTTTTAACATTGGCGCGGCTCTGATTGGTCAGAACGAGTGTCATCCTTGACTCCTATTGGCTGAGAGGGACTCACTCGTGATGTCTAGCGCCGCAAGGACAGTCGGGAAATGCGGAGAGTACGTTTTTTAACCTTTATTATTATTATTATTATTATTATTATTATTATTATTATTATTATTATTATTATTATTATTATAGCCAGTTTAAATCGATTGAATTACTGTACGTAGTTTAGTTTTTTATTTCTTTTAAAATATAATATTCTTTTGGGCAGGGGTCTTCATCGTTTTCCAGGCCAAGGACCCCCAAACTGACGGTGAGCTGGAGCTGGGACCCCCTAATTATATATAGTATGAAATTGTGTTATATCAAACTGGTACCAAAACGTTCACTGCCTCATAGCTCCAGAAAATAAAGACAACAAAAGTAATGAAGAAAATGCTAAACATCAAAGATGTTTTACATGTTCAGATGCCTACACCAAAAATCTGTAGGCATTTGAAGGACTATGGAACATTCCAGAACTATTGTTTTATTGCATTTGGTAGATTGACGTGATCGTTATCGTTCATGCTATTCTTATCACAGAGAACGTGAATTTCTATGCTGTTACCCAGCAAACCATTGCAACCTGTTACCCAAGATGGGCCTGGTGTCAGAAAATAGCCAATGTGATTATTTTATTTGATTTAAAGTAAATATGGTGCAAGGTTCTCACTGTAAAAACTATATGCAATAAAATGTTACACCATCCATCAATCCATTTTCTGTACTGCTTATCCTACACAGGGTCACGGGTAGTCTGGAGCCTATCCCTCAGGGTAAAAGGTGGGGGACACCCTGGACGGGGTGCGAATCCATCGCACACACAATCACATACACACAACGAACCATTGCCAATCAACCTACAATGCATGTCTTTGGACTGTGGGAGAATACTGGAGTACCCAGAGCAAACACCTGAAGCACGGGGAGAACATGCAAACTTTTTTTCAAACCCAAATCCTGGAGGTTAATCAATCAATCAATCAATCAATCAATCAATCAATCAATCAATCTATCTATCTATCTACCTCTCTCTCTCTCTCTCTCTCTATACAGTGCCTTGCGAAAGTATTCGGCCCCCTTGAACTGTTCGACCTTTTGCCACATTTCAGGCCTCAAACATAAAGATATACAACTGTCATTTTTTGTGAAGAATCAACAACAGGTGGGACACAATCATGAAGTGGAACGAAATTTATTGGATATTTCAAACTTTTTCAACAAATAAAGAACTGAA
>JAFFST010050966.1:5183-29229 GCA_022414735.1 Noturus placidus | reverse complement strand
AAACCATTTTAATTGTCTACTAGTTTCATTAGTAAAACAAATTTATATTATTAAAATATATTTTCATTCCATGTCTACTGGTCTCTCTTGTGCATTAAATTTTTTTCTCTGTCACATCAGTGTGTTACTTCCACCAATAAACCTAATTATACATTTAAAATATAATTGCATAATTGTCAATATGATAGGTATAATTATTCTCAATATTGTCTTCTGGAGCCGTTTTTAGAACCGGTAAAACCAGTCTGACTCTCATGTATTCTTCATGTCTCATACCCACACACACACACACATACACACACACACACACACACACACACACACACATCCTCATCCACACCCACATCCACACTCTTCCAGACATAAGGTGTAATGTCTTATTGCTTACAGGTCGTGATGACACTCAAGTAAAAGTGCTGCTGGTCCTGTTTGGTGTGTGACAGTCAGAACAGTGACTTCATGCCAGAAGCACACACTTGCAGCCAGACAGCGACATTAAATACAACGCACATTGGATTTGTGCAAATCTTTACTGAGGACATTTATAGAAAGACTCACAGGTAAGACCTGAGACTTGGTGATGGGATATAATGAGCTATTAAATCTTGAAATATGGGATAAATCTCAGTCAAATCAGTAAAAAGAGCATTGTTTAAGTCCTGGAGCTAGGAAATGCACAGTTAGGTGACTCTGAGGAGAAAATTCACCTAAATGCTCTGGAATGGAGTAATTCCATAGATAAAATGCAACTGACAATGAATGCAAAAATCAGTGTCTTGCATTCATAAATTAACCGTATGCATCACTTACGACCATTTTTACACTCTCCATGTCCTAACCTTACACTGTTGAAGGAAAGTAATTAAAAAACACAATATTTTGAAATAATGTGTAATATTAACATAAATCTGAAACGTAAATTTAGCAAAACTCAAATTTGTTTCAATTATATGAGTATTTACAATCAATTTAAGAATAATCCAAAGAAGACAAAATCTTAAAGTATAAGATATAAACCACATAAATCTAAAATAAATCGAAACCTAATAAAAATAAACAGTATGTGCTTGCTATATTCGTTCACATTTATAGGCTAGTGAAATGCAGCTGAATTTTTATAATAAGATTTTATAATCAAAAACAATCACGGATACAGGAATTACAGAATCAGCTTATAATAATAACAACAACAACAACAGCAAGAACAACAAAAACACCCTAAAAGCTGCATTTATTTATTTTAAATACACCAGTTCTGCATTTATATAGATTAAATAGCATAATACATTTAATTTATTATATGATCAATTAACATAATTTTATAAAATCAAGTAAATTGCATAAATATATTTTCCGAGTGAGTAGCGGATGAGGTAATGAACATCCTCATGTATTAACATAGTAATTATAGACAAATTCCATGTAAATGTTATGTATTTCCGCTGCGTATCACATGCGTGAGCTCATCAAATGCAGGATTAAACTGATCTTTACTGATCTTTACAAATGCAGGATTAATCTGATCTTTACTGGGTAATTATTAATATTTTACCTCTAAAGCTTCATTTTATGAACATGAACATGAACATTTTTGTTTTACATTTTTTTAAATGCATCGTTTTTGCACCAGTTTTTTAAAAACTTAATCATATGACATATGTTCACTGTGTACGCACATTTTTATAGCAAGACTCTCCTGAACACAAAATTTCATACACACTGATTAAAGTAACACACATTTCACAAGCTCAATTCTATGTACCATATTTTCCGCACCATAAGGTGCACCGGATTATAAGGCCCAGTCTCAATTACGGGGTCTATTTCTGTACTTGACCAATACATAAGGCGCACCGTGTTATAAGGCGCATGCTAAAACATACAGTTTTACAGCTAGCACCTTGCATGGCAGCTCTGCTACCATCGGTGTGTGAATGTGCTCTCATTTGTAAGTTGCATTGGATAAAAGTGTCTGCTAAATGAATAAATGTAATTGTTTTGGATTCGGTGATATATCCCAGCTGTGTCATGTTTGGTTTGATTATACTGGGTATTTAAACCCCTCGGGGCTAAGAGCACATTGCGAGTTATTGTGCTTTGTTTGAAGGTCTGTCTGAGTGTTTGCCGAATGCCTGTTTGTTTGAAGCCAGTACAGTTAGCCTTAGCCGGGGATGCTAAGCGGTGCTTGTTTGTTTTGTTCTTAAATAAACACGGTTCTCCTGCACTTACTTATTGCCTCCAACTTCGTGACAACGGTCTACAAAAAAAAGATAACGGAAGCAAAACAGTGAGTTAAGTTGAACTTTATTCAACAAATGTTGTTTTGCAGAATACCGGTAGTATACCTACCGGAGGCATGGTGGAGATAAACGTATGTACTGTACGTATTATGTAATGTTCTCTGATTGGTTTATCGCTGCCAGTGTACGTAGTGGACGTATCACGTCCCTGTGTCAGCGGGAAATGGTCCGACAGTCAATCAAGCGGAGCGTTTACCAAAGTCGCACAACATTTTTACAGATTTTGGAACTCAGTCCACACATAAGGCGCACCGGATTATTAGGCGCATGGCCGAATTTTTGAGAAAATTTAAGGCTTTTAGGTGCGCCTTATAGTGCGGAAAATACGGTAGTTAAGTAGTGTCTTGCATGTATCAGTGACTGTCCAGGTCTCTTTTCCCCAGTTTTAATTATTTATTTGTATTTATTTTGGTTTTACATTACAGTACACCAAATTTGCATAATTTGAAGAAATAATACAATTTTATAAGAATTAGTTTCCTAAGGGAAGTTTTTGTTTGTGTGAATATTCCTGAATTTCTTACACAGTAGAAAATAATCAGAAATGGATTAAATCCTATAGCCTTAAAAAAAAAAATATATATATAATATATATATATATATATATATATATATATATATATATATATATATATTTCAGTCTTGCTTTATTCGGATTGTACAATCTGCATGACAAAGTGTTTAAAGGATCTGTAAGGAAGTCCTGATATTGAAGGTCTAGTCGGGCTTTTCCACCAGCCAAGACATGTTTAGTGTCTGAATTATTTTCCCCCGGAGCTACAAAGATGATTTAAGTTTGATTTAAGTGTGATGATTTAGAGATGCATTTTGCAGGATGATAAGCTGTAAGTTTAACACACTTAACAGAACTGGTCCTTTAGGTTATGAGAGACAGGAGAGAAATGGACTGAATTCCACTTTCTGTTAACATGGAAATCACACACTTCTTAAATGCTATAAATGATACAAATCAAGTGCCACACCTTTGACTTTGATATTTACCTCCTGATCACTGACTCCGCCCCTTTTATCATCCATGGATCTCTGCGTTCACCCCGATAGTTATCAAAATTTCAAGATAATATTTCTGAAACTGTTGGATGAATAATGAATTATTTTATTAATTTATTTATTTTATTGGGAGTGCAAAAAACGCATTTGAACTCCATGCTTTCGGGAATCAGACTGGTTTTGTTATGTTTTTTTGTTTTGTTTTTTTACTCATATTTCCACTCAATGACAAGATAATAATGGAAAAATACAGCAACGATGCAGTTTACTGTCACAACCCAAAAGTTATTATTATTTTTATTATTATTATTATTATTCTCCTGCAACAGCATATCTGGAAGAGTTTAAACCCTCTCATACCACAGCAAATTTCCTACAATTACAAAAATTAATTAATTAAAGAACATGTACTTTTTATCTGTTTATAGCTACTTCAAATGTTGAAAAAAGAAAAACATGTCTTCACACAGGAGCAAATACTACCCTGAAGCTGAATATTATCCGATAACAACGCATGTTGAAGTGTATTAATCCTCTTACTACAACAAATTTGCTAAAAATTACAATATTTCATTCATTAAGGAATGACACATTGTATATTTTATCGATTTATAGTTATATTTAATCTAGTACAACATCCACACACAAAAAAATCTCATGATATTCACTGTTTTCCTATAATAGCACCTCCTGAAGTCTTTTATTCCTCTTACTTCAGGAATTACAGCAATTTGTTAATTATATCATGACACCTGGTACTTTTTTTTTATCCATTTACAATTATGTTTAATGTGGTAAAACATCCACAAAAACGCATTTCCTCGCGGTATTACAAACAGCACCCTGAAATTAATTACTTTCCTATAACAGCACACCCTGAAGTGTTTTATTTCTCTTACTACAGCAATTTACTAAAGATTACAATATTCAATGAATTAAAGAACGACTCATTGTATTTTTTTAAGCCGTTTATAATTATGTCCACATCCACATAAAATATCTCTTCATGCACCTTGAAGTTGATTTTATTAATTTTTTATATTTATACCATAGCAATTTGTTAATTTGTACAATATTTTAGTTATTAAACATGACAGGTTGTCCTTTTATCCATTTATAGTTATATTTTATATAGTAAAACATCCCAACACACTAAATCTCATCATGCCAGTACAAATACAACCCTGTTAGTCATTGTTTTCCTGTAACAGCTTGCCCCAAAGTATTTTATTCCTCTTACAACAGCAATTACAGCACTATATTAATTAAATAATGACACCTGGTACTTTTTTATTTATTTATCCTTTTAGTTATGTATAGATTTTTAATATTGTAGAACTTCTGCCAAAAAAAAAAAGTCTTCATGCTAGTCCAAACAGATCAGGATCCTATAATATTTCTGAGAATATAGCCTAACACTCTGTTAGAGAGGCATTAGTACAGTAAGAAAACACACCAGGGTTGGATTTTTTCCTTCTTTTATTAAGTTGCTAGGCAGCAAATGATCACATGGCCATAGCATTATAAAAATACAAGGATTAACACAGAGGTCACAATCTGTCCCCACTAATTTAACCCTTGCTTTAACAAATTTAATTTCACAATGGTAACAACTCCTAGAGAGACGTGCGTGCGTTGGAGCACAATATAGCTAGTATAATTATATGAAACAGGACTAGGGTTGAAATAAGAGCTGAGCGTTTTTATCTAATCAGACGCCGTGTTTGAGGTACGTGTAAACTTGCACCACCCTCTCGTGAAAGTATCTGTGGAAAAAAACGTATCTGTGTCCATCTTTGATCACCGAACGCGTCAGTTTCTGTCACGTTTGTAGTGAGATGTTCTGCGAGCGGCATGTTCTATCACCGTGACCTGCACTTGGGTGTTGATTTTCAGACACACAAACTTCTCAAAAGTTGCACAATGCACACAGTGTGTATTCTTCTCTTTTCCTGCCACACTGCGGCCTTGTCTTGGATGGATTAGGCCTGTTTGGTCACCAGGTCAGAAATGTGACGACTCATGATTTGTTCTGCTGTTTGATCTAACTTTCGGCTCGACGTCTGTCCAGTTTTTCATCAAATATAAGTCTTTCAAATATAAGATTCACACGGCAAACACACCCCAAGCAGCCAAACCTGTTGTGCTGTGACCTGAAATCGGCCTGAAAGCTGACACCGAGAGTCGTTGCATTATTATACGCTTGTAATGTCATCTGTGTCTCGTTAAAACAGTCCGCATCAAATCAAGAGCGCTAACGACCGCTATCGTATATCACATATTTCTATTTCATTGTGCAACCTGTAAAGCCACATTCATGACATAGAACAGATCAGAACAGATTAATATAATAACATAAAAGTGTTCTAGTTAAATGAAAATTAAAATGTGATTAAAGCGATTAAGTGATTAGAGCAAGGGGTGTTCAAATAGAATAACATGGGGTGGTGGGACGACGACAGATAAATACAAACAAGAAGTCATGTTAGAATAGAACAGATGAGAACAAATATGATCTGAATTCGTTATTAAAATTAAAAAGATTAACTGTTGTACCACTTGTAGTTTTCAGGCTGGAGCGATGGAGCCGGTCAAACTGAAGCAGAAAAATGGGGAGCAAACTGAGAGCATGACGGAGGAAAGCTTCCTCAAAGACATCCACTTCTTTATGAAGCAGAGAGACACACCGATAGAGAGAATCCCTCACCTCGGCTTCAAACAGAGTGAGTGAGATGCTGAGAGAGAGAGAGAGAGAGAGAGACAGAGTCAGCATAGAGAGAGACAGACAGAGAGAGACAGAGTCAGACAGAGTGTGAGAGACAGACAGACACAGAGAGAGAGACAGACAGACACAGAGAGAGAGACAGACAGACACAGAGAGAGAGACAGACACAGAGAGAGAAAGACTGACACAGAGAGAGAAAGACTGACACAGAGAGAGAAAGACTGACACAGAGAAAGAAAAACTGACACAGAGAGAGAGACAGACACAGAGAGAGAGAGACAGACACAGAGAGAGAGAGACAGACACAGAAAGAGAGAGAGACAGACACAGAGAGAGAGACAGAGTCAGACAGAGAGAGAGTCAGACAGAGAGTGTGAGTTACAGACAGAGATAGACAGAGAGAGAGACAGAGAGAGAGACAGAGAGAGACAGTCAGACAGAGAGAGAGAGAGAGACAGACAGAGACAGGGAGTCAGACAGAGAGACAGACAGAGAGAGACAGTCAGACAGAGAGTGTGAGAGACAGACACAAAGACCGAGTCAGACAGAGAAAGAGAGACAGAGAGAGAGAAATGGAGACAGACAGACAGACAGAGAAAGAGACAGACAGACAGACAGAGAAAGGAAGAGAGACAGACAGTCAAATAGACAGACAGACAGAGAGAGAGAGATGGGAGAAGAATGAAGTTTTGAAAGAAAATAAAGCGTGATAAAGATCTTAATGCATTCTGTGTGTGTGTGTGTGTGTGTGTGTGTGTGTGTGTTTGTGTGTGTGTGTGTCCTGCTGTAGTTAATCTGTACCTGATGTTTAAAGCGGTGATGGAATTGGGAGGATATCACCAGGTAAACATCAATTCATTAAACCACAATTACAAATAACAATAAAGTGTTCATTCATTTATAGTGTTATCATTTATAACATTTATATTTTAAATTAGTTTTATAATGGAATTAATGCAATAAATGTAATTAAAAAAATCAGTCATAACAAGAGAAAAAAGACAACTACAAATCCAAATCTGATTCCAACCTTTGAGATTTGTTACAGGATCTGATATCCGATACATTTTCTCCAATATCCGATCTACCATTTTTTTTGCTGGTATAGTGATACTTGATATCAGATCTGTGCCATGTCTAATTATAACATATCACGCCAAGCTTATTTACAATCACGCATGCTTAAATATAACATTTTTTATTGTGTCACATTGGTGGAAATCACAACCCCCATTATAAAAGTTATATTTATAACTTTTACATACATACAAATCTTGTATACAGTATATAACTTTATCTGGAACATCAGACAGATTAGAACGTTGACATCTGTACATGCCAAGACACAATACATCCAAAGATAATGTTTGAGCACAAGATATTGCAGCAAAGCATAACATTTTATTTCCAAATAGTTCCAAATAGTGTTGGTGTTGTTGTTGTTGTTGTTCACATATCAATTCTGACCATTTTTGCTCTTGGTTGAGACAGCAACCGGTGGTCCAGGTAGTCAGGGAAATGATACACTGGTGTAAACCAGCAAGTCAACAAAAAGAAACGTTCTAGTACATTTTAGTAAATCAGATCGTGTAGCCGGAATACAAACATGAATTAGACGTTGCTCAGGTTTAGAAGCGTATAATCTTGATGTATAGGTGTAATGATTGTGAGTTTTTACAGCTCTGTGTGTGTGTGTGTGTGTGTGTGTTTTGGCAGGTGACAGCACAGCAGCTCTGGAAAAAAGTCTACAACATCCTTGGAGGAAACCCTCGCAGCACCAGTGCAGCTACCTGCACACGCCGACACTATGAAAAGTGAGATCAGTGAAATATTCCACAGATTAAAACACATCTCTTTGTGCCTTTGCTTATTAAACCTGATCTTTCTGTGTAAAGACTTCTTCTTCCGTACGAGTATCACTTAGCCGGATACGGCGACGAGGTTCCCATCATACTGCCTCGACAGCGCAAACGCTTCCACCCTGATGATGAGTACACCCAGGGCCCCAAACATGCAGACTTCACATTGTTACACCAGTATAATCAGGTACACACACTCTCTGTACTGTAACCCTGTGAAACTGGACCGGTCGAATGAGGGAACGAGGGTCCCGATGGCACAAGTTGATTTTTTATTTTAATCACTAATAGTTTGAGATGAAATAATGATACCTAACTGCAGGCCGCAGTTTATTTCATCAGCAGGAGGGCATGGCATTTCTGCCAATTAGAGCTTATAAATAAATGCAAAATAAAAGCATTATTGTTCATTTAAAAACAACTAACTAAACACTATCTACCACTCTACCTATAAACATTCAACCTTTTCATCTTGTATTTCATATAGCATTTTGCCCAGGATATGACATATTTATAAATATCACAATTAATATTCATGAATTTAATTTACTTAAGTAATTGTTTTTTATATAAAAAAGTAATTATTATTTACCTTTTATCCTTTATTTCATTCATCTGTCAATTGAATTGTGATTGTTAATTCTGTGATATATTTAACTAATTTGTTAATGCAGGGATAGAAATATATCAATGAAATAAATATTTATTTATTTATTTGTTAAATTATTTGCAAATTAATTGAATTTGCAATTAATTTGCATGTTGAATAAACCCAACATGAAAAACTTATATACTTATTAATTATTTATTTACCTATATTATTCAATAACTTAAATGTGTATTTCTTTACTTTTTGGTTCAGTAATTTGTTTAATTATACGTTTAATTATCGATTTAATAACGTTTAATCATCACTTCATTCTTCTACTTTGCTAAATATTATTTATTTATTTATCTACCGATTAAAAAAAAAAAAAACTTTATTCATTTGTTTATGTCCTCCACGTGTTTTTGCTACAGTACCTCCAACCCAGCCCCATATCTCTACCAAGCTACTTGGCTGTGTCCCTGCCCTCTGTCCCATCCCTCAGCTCTCCACTTCACAGTCAGCCTGCGATGTCCTACATCCCTCCTTCATCAGTGGAGATGGGAACCGTTAAACAGTCATTGGATTTCCTGCGTCACCTCGCTCAGGAGTACAAATCATCCTCAGGATGGACAGAGCCTCTGAACCTCAGCAAGAAACAAAGCAGACTGGAGACATCCAGCAACATTCCATCATCTTTCACGTCCCCCAGCATGAAAAAGAAGGAACCCAAGTTTTTAAATGAAGCCCCGCCACTTCAACAAGGCAACCAGTCAGGAGTCAGTGAAGCTCCACCTCCTGCACAAGCACTCATAAATCAAACAATAAGGGAAGAATCGCATGTGATCAACCTCACGTCTTCTTGCTCCAGCAGTCCAAACATGTGGAAAGTGGCTCCAAGTTCCACTCCTCCTCCTTCTCCTTCTTCTAATAGGCCAAATTACACCAGCAGAGTCCAAAACAAACACGCACCACAACAAAGTCTACAAGTACCAGTGTCCAAATCAGGCTCCTCTACCACATCTCAGCTGAACCCAGGAACCATAAACCCCACTTTTCCATTAGAACCATATGCAGGAATGGAAATCCAAATCCCATTGTCTTTGCTTCAAAATATGATCAAGGGAGGTCTCCTTTTGAACACAGCATCTAATCACTATCATCTACCAAGTTCCAAGACCAACGAAACTCCATCATTGCCTGAAAGAAGGACCTCTGAAACTAACACTGATCAACCTGCAGATCTGAGCCTGAAGAACCAAGTGAGAAACATCAAAAAGGGTGACAACAACATGAATGCTAGCAAGAGTGCTTATGAACAACAGGCACCTGAGAGTAGACCGTTTGCAGTGAAGCCCTTGCAAATACCTCAACCTGCCAAGTTTCCTTTTTATAGTCATGTTTCTCACTTTAAATCCCCTCAAAGAGTTTTTCAGGAGCAACAAACATGCAGCAATCAAGTTCCTTCTGCTACTGTGAGGATCCCAGACCAACCAGGCCTCAAATTCCCAGGGGATAGTAAAGATGTTGCCCAGACTGCAGCCATCAACTCTGGTATGATGTCAAAGAAAACAATGCTCAGTCCTCCATCGAATAAAACGAAACCATCCTCAGCACCCTTTGTCCAGATCACTCCAGAACATCTGAAACTTCTCTTTTCAAACTCACCATTTAGACTCGAGAGTGGAAAAATATGCTAAGAACTTCAGATTTGTATAAATATTTAATAAACCAGTCAGCTCTCAGGTTGAAATACATTTTTCCACACATGTTTTATACTGTTTTGCTATAGGCTAAGCTAAACCACCAGACTGGAATCGAATTCAGGGCACAGTTTTGAACATTGCATCCACTGCAATTATATGAAAGACTAATTTAGCAAGGGATGGCCCTTTTGGCCCCAAAACATTTCTTTCGATTTTATAGCAATATCTATTAAAAAATGTGCAGCTAATCTCACTGTCATACCAGCGGTTATCAATATAAACAATACTGATTCAAATTGAGTTTCTGAAGCAGTATACTGGCTTGTATAGACCATCTCATTGCTATGTCTTTGTGATTAAGAACCAGAATTGAAAAAAAGCTTAGAGTTACCTTAGACAGAAATACATTGATATGGCCATCGCCAGAAAAGAAATTGAAGAAAGTAACACAAAGTTCTCTATGATTATGAATTATGATTTTCAAAATGCATGCAATAAGGCAGCAATAATGCTAGTTTAGCACTAATAAGACTAACAAGGTACTAAAAGTTCTTACAGATTTGTCTGTGTGGGAAATTTCATGCCAACCGGGAGTTCAGGACTTGCCTCAGTTTCCTACTTACCACTTTAGAGCATTCATCTGACCTCAACTGTTTGCAGTTAGACAATATAAATGTTTACAGTAAGCAACATATTTGCATATTTGGTTTCTCAATGGATATTGATGACAAATATATGGTTGCTGCTTAATTTTTTTTGAAGTATAGTCCATTGCATGAGATGTTGCATGAAGACTTTTGGATCAAAGGGGACTTCCTCAATGTCGTGAATTGTCCATGTGCCAGATTTGGAGACCCTCGTGATGAGTTTCAAACTTCATTTTTGTAATAAATATATTAAAAATGTTGGTGTTTCGTGTTCACTAGAGTAACTGAGTTGGACACATGGAACTTTTTTTAATAACTGCTCTTGAAGGACGATAAAAATCAGGAATAAGCTGTCTTATAATAACACGCTTGATAAACTGTGCCGAGTTATTTGGCATATTTGTAAGAAACACACTCCGAAAGTGTGCACACAGAAAGAATTCAGCTCTTTTATCTTTATGTATGTATAGAAACTGTATTTTTGTTTAATTATTTGTGCTATTTTTTGTTTTGTTTTTTTTACAGCTCAGTACATAACATGATGCAGGAAGCTTATGAGAGCAATAAAAGGTTAAAAGAGTAAAGAAATGTGCAAAAAGCTACATTTTATTATCATTTTAAGGAAGTACACATAAATTCCTTAATGAGAACGTTTTGTTTTTTTTTTACTGTTGAAAATATCATCTATTTTTTTTTTTAATAACACAAAACAAAAAATCAGCAAAATTGTAACCTGATTAACTATATATATATTTATATATATATATATATATATATGAAATTTTCGGTGATTGTTTTTATAACATTATTTGATTTCTGAAGTATTTACAATAAGTAACGATATATTGTAAAGTCTCTTGAATTTTCTAAACTTGAAAATAAAGCTCTTTTTTTTTTAATTAATCTGAGCTCGTATTTCTTTTAAAATATATATTTTGCAATATATTAGAACCTGTTACACTAGGGCCAATACTCTTTTAAAGTCTACCCATCCATCTTTTATACCACCTATTTCCTTCAGGGTCACAGGGAACCTGGAGACTATCCCAGGGAGCATGGGACACAAGGCGGGGTACACCCTGGACAGGGTGCCAATCCATCGCAGGGCACAATCACATACACACTCACACACCTATTCATACACTATGGACACTTTGGACATGCCAATCTGCTTACCATGCATGTCTTTGGACTGGGGGAGGAAACCGGAGTACCCGGAGGAAACCCCCGCAGCACGGGGAGAACAGGCAAACTCCACACACACATGGCCACAGAGGGAATCAAACCCCCGACCCTGGAGGTGTGAGGCAAACGTGCTAAACACTAAGCCATTTTTAAAGTACTGGTGACAAATCACAATGATGAGAATTGCATAGAAATACAGGTGTATAACACCTGAGAAAACAAAACAACACCATAATACGTATAGCACAGCATTAATCATGTCTCACAGCATAATTCCAGACAAACAACCTTTTTGTAACACATGCTTGCTTTTGGTAAGTCATGTCTGAAAACAACAGGAGCATACTACGCCCATAATTCAAGAACATCTTTGTCATACAAGAGAACTACAAGTCTATCACTGTGACTCAGGTACAAAACCTGAAAATGCTTGCATAATCCATGGGCAAAATGGGGGGAAAATGTATTTATTTAATTATTTCAGAGGTTATTACACATAATAAAAATGGTAAGGAATTAAGTAAGTTTCATGTGAGGAAAGGGCAGACAGATGCGAATGCAGGTAGAGGTGTTTATTAGAGATGGGGCAGACAAAACCAAAATGTTGGCAAAACATGAAATGGTTTGTATCATGAAATGGTTTTGGATCTCAACTCCACATGTATGTTCTCGCCGTGGTTATTGGGACTATGGTAGGTAAAATGGTCTTGGGGCTACAATTACTACATGCAGTTTTGCACTGAAGTTTCTTTTAGTGAACAGTGGACTAGTTCAACAAAAAAAACTTCATGTAAAAACCATAATGAGCTTTCTTTTACTTTCATACTATGAGTTCCTCTCAAGGTTTCTTCCTCATATTGTCTTAGGGAGTTTGTCCTCGCCACCGTTGCCACCGGCTTACTCAATTGAGATTAATCCACACACTTAAAATCTTAAATCCTGTGTTTATATGCTTCTGTAAAGCTTCATTGAGACAATGTCCAGTGTTAAAAGCGCTATACAAATAAAACTGAATTGAATTGAATTGAGGCAGGACTATATCGAAAAACACTAGGCAAAACAAGTTCAGTAAGAGAAACATGAGCAGAAATATAAGCAGGTTTGGTATCATTACAAACGCAAATAATGGAGCGTATTCTTCGCATTGAGTGAGTGAGTGAGTGAGTGAGTGGAATGAAAGTCCTTTTGTACTGTGGCTGTGATTGTGCTGACAATGGAATGCAGGTGTGCATGATAATAATAGTGAGGCTTAAAAAGGTGAGAGTGAACGTTTCCATGTTTGAGTGTTCTATGATGGCCAGGTTTGTAGGCCGCAATGTAGGATGGGAAATGGCATTCGTGGCGTGAGTAGACCTAACAATAAGTGATGGTAGTGCTGAGTAAACGTTACCACACCAAAGTAGATTATTTAAATATAACAGCAACTCTTATACCACAGCAAATTGCCAAGAATTTTTTATTTGTTCAAGACTGGTCGATTATACTTTTATCTAATACGTTTAATGTTTAGGGATATCAACAAAACTGTAGTTAACATTTAGGTTATAGCAGATATAAAAACTGTCTTGAATTACATATAATTGTGTCTGTCAAATCGCAGTATCAATTGGAACTTTGGGTTTTCCCCTTGTTTGGTATTTGTTCAAATGCAGGTTATTTGCAAAGTGATCGTGAAATAACAACCCTACATCCTTGTACACATTCCTCAGAATTGTAAGTAAATAAAGATCTCAAAATTGGTCTTGGCAATTCCTGATTATCAGGGTTGGAGAAGTGCTCGGAAATTATACTTGTGTGATTCACAATCTGTCAAACAAACAGACAAAGGTAGGTTTTTTTTTAAAAAAAAACCGTTGAACTGTAATGCCATGATTTTATGTGAAAAGAAAAATTAGTTACTTATCTAAAACTGTTATAAGCAAATATGTTGTTCAATGATTAACACGACGTAGTCTGCTAATGAATTAATCAGAAGTAAAATATCAAGTCAAGTCGTGTCATGTGTGATTTTATTGTCATACACTACAGTAGCTTGTATACTGTACATTGGAATGAAATGTTAATTTAATCAGGACTATGGTGCAACACCGAACAATAGACAAGACTCATAAAGTGCAAATATGCAACAGCGTGAGACAAGAACAAGGTAATAAATGAACAGAACATAGGATTTAAACTGTGAACTATTGTGAAATGTAGCAGCACAACTACAGTAGCAGGATGTTGAGTAATCTGATTTCCTCGGGGAAGAAATTGATGAGGAGTCTGCTCGTGGTAGCACATATGCTCCTGTACCTTCTGCCAGATGGCAGAAGGGTGAATAGTCCACGAGAGGGGTGAGAGGGGTGGAATCAGGTGTCGACGGTCGGGAGAGAGACTCAGCTGTTTTTCTTAGCTGTTTTTTGGCCATTTTTTCAAATTTGACGATGTAATTAGAATTGAGTTTTGCAGCACAGTCATGAGTCAGCAGTGTGAACAGCAGTGGACTGAGCACACGGCCCTGTGGGGTGCTGATGTTCAGTGTGGTAGTGCTGGAGGTGGAGATCCAGCCAGAAAGTCCAGGATCCAGTTGCAGAAGGAGGTGGTCAGACCCAGCAGCTCAGTATTGTTATCAGTTGCTGTGGGATGATTGTGTTGAAGTCTGAACTGAAGAAACTGAAGAAAATATCCTGGAAGCAATCAATATTTACTAGATTAATTAACTAGAATTTGATCTGCTGCCTGGTCAATTGCATTAGCTACTGGTATTAATAGTCTAACCTGGCATAAGCAAAGAAATCTGGCTAATTTAGTTAAGCTAGTTAATGTTACAAAAATAGCAAAACCCTTCCTCAACATGGTTTTCAAGTTAGATGAGGTCATGCCTTCTATGGAGGTCATGCCTGCTATGGTGTATTCCATTTTGATTCCGAAAAGTTTTTCTGAGGTAGGGTCAGCGCCGTTCATCCTCAAGTTCCAGTCTGCAGTCCGGTGGCTTGTCCATATTCAGACCCACACGGGTGGCTCTCGCGCTAACTACACCATGTAAACATGAGAAGTTCAGCACACATCACACATTAACTCCTGATTCTTTAATCTGAAATGTCAATTAAATGTGCCAGAGACCATTAGATGTATGTATAGTATATAGTCCTATAGGCTGGATGAGAGAAGAAGAGACCTGCAGTATGAGATTTGCAACAACTAATTTAAAGGTACAGAAAAAATGTATGGAGTAAAAATAATAATTAATAAAATAAGTTTTTCCAATTAAGTGAGCATACAATTGAATAAATAAAATAATGTACATACACCAAAATATTACTTGTATATAATAAGTATAACATATACACATATAATAAGTAGAAATGTGACTGCACTTTTATACTTATTATACTTGTATATTTAATACTCGAGTATTCTGCACCATTGCTGATCATACAGCTCGGTTGAACACGTTGAACTCACAGAGTGCAGACATTCAGAGAATTTGTAGACAATTTAAAAAAATATTTGTATATTTTCAGTCTGTATAGTTTAAGAAAGGCAGAAAATCAAGGAGACTCAAATGCTCTGCATCTTAATACCCAAGACTGCATGAATGCTGATTGCTCAAGTTCTCTAATCAGTGTATATGTGTGTGTGTGTGTGTGGGTGGGTGTGTGTGTGGGTGTGGGTGTGCATGTGTGTATTCTAGAACTTTGATAATAAGGAATGTGCTGAAGAAGACAGGCAAGGTATGGCATGGGGGCATTTTAAGTGGCATGTAAATGTGGCATAGTTCATAGGGGCAGTTCATAGGGCATCAGAGACATAGAGGCAGTTCATAGGTAAAGCGCTAGTTTCCAATTCATAGAAGCATTTTATGGGGCACTGTTTTAAAGACATGGGGCAGTTCGTAGGTGTAGAGCTACTGTAGTTTCCAAGTCAAAGGGGCAGTTTCAGGGAGAGTTGTGAAAACTTAAAGCGTGTTAATTTGCCTTGTTGCAAACTGTGCTGTAAAGAACAGAATGTACTGATTTTCTGATATGGTGATGGTGATGATAATTTTATAAGAGGGTGGCATTAGCAAAGTTGGAATTGCGCTGCCACTGCTGGGGCTCATGAACAAGGCCCTCACCTGACATGACACTCACCTACTCAGATGTAAAAATGAGATAAAATTCATTTTCTCTGGATAAGGACGTCTGCCAAGTGGTGTAAAATACTTTCATTTCGCCAGGTGCTATGTGCCATGTGTCTCCTTTATTCCTCTTTGTTCCTCTCACTCACACGGTTCTGCTTCCTCATCAAGAACTTTCCTGAGCTTCACCCAAACGTAGATAAACATGCAACATTAAGTCACTGCAGTCATCTGAGTTCAGTAAATACTTATTTATTTATTGTCTTATTATATGATTTGTTTATATACATATTGACAACTATGGCTTATTAAAAAAAAAAGAAGAAGAAAGAAACACACACATCAAAAGCCATGGCACTGAATTAACTTTAACAGTGCTTAATTATTAATATTATAATTCTAAATTAACTTTAATAGTGCTTAATTACTAATATTATTTAACAGTGCTTAATTACTAATATTATAATTCTGAATTAACTTTAACAGTCATTAATTATTAATATTATAATTCTGAATGAACTTTCAGTGTTGTATTATTTTTAATTATTTATAGACACCTGGGGCTCGTTTCAATAAGGAGGTCAAACCAACTCTGAGTTAAAACTTGAACTCTGAGTGGGCTTACCCTGAGATGGGAACCTCTGAGTTTTCGGTTACAGAACAGCTGAAATTAATTAGTTCAATCAACTCAAAGTTGAGCGATTCCGAGTTAAGCGTGTTCAATACAACTATAAAAAGCCATTATCAATGGAGTGCTGATATTATGAGTCACCATGGCTACAGCATCAGACAAAAAGAGGTCTGCATATGCAAGAGGTCCCCATAAAAGAGGTCCCCAGCAGAACTGGATGTGTTTATGCAAGCATATGCAGAATTTGAACACGTATTAAAAAAAGCAACACGGCTGCAGCGGCAAATGACAGAGAGTTAGCTTGGGAGAAAATAGCTGCTCGAGTCAATGCATTTACATTTTAATTACTTAATTCAACTTTACATTTTAATTACTTTTATACAGTGTTGGGTGTAATTAATTACTAAGTAATCTAAATACTATAATTTAATTAAAGACTATAAAACAATTCTGTATAAAACAATAGTGGATTTAACATCAAAGTTTAAAAGGTATATTTTAATGGAACCTTCTCCTTCTAGTTACACACTTTGGTCAAGTCAAGAATAATTCATGCAGTTGTATATTGTTTATTTGAAGCATTAGAAGTGCAGTTTCTTGTCTCTCCTTATTGTTCAAGTGGTTGAGGATGATTTGGGATTTAGAAGGTAATTAATAAGTACCCTATTTTCCGCACTATAAGGCGCACCTAAAAGCCTTAAATTTTCTCAAAAATCTGCCATGCGCCTAACAATCTGGTGCGCGTTATGTGTGGATTGAGTTCCAAAATCTGTAAAAATGTTGTGCGACTTTGGTAAACGCTCCGCTTGATTGACTGTTGGACCATTTCCCGCTGACACAGGGACGTAATACGTACACTACGTACACTGGCAGCGATAAACCAATCAGAGAACATTACGTAATACGTACAGTACGTACGCTTACCTCCGCCACGCCTTTGGTACTTATACTACCGGTATGCTGCAAAACAACATTTGTTGAATAAAGTTCAACTTAACTCACTGTTTTGCTTCCGTTACCTTTTTTTTTTGTAGACCGTTGTCACGAAGTTGGAGGCAATAAATAAGCGCAGGAGAACCGTCTTTATTTAAGAACAAAACAAACAAGCACCGCTTAGCATCCCCGGCTAAGGCTAACCATACTGGCTTCGGCTAAGGCTAACCATACTGGCTTAATTTGGCAAACAGTCAGACAGACCTTCAAACAAGGAACAATAACGCGCAATGTGCTCTTAGCCACGAGGGGTTTAAATAAGTGCAGAAGAACCGTCTTTATTTAAGAACAAAACCAAACAAGCACCGCTTAGCATCCCCAGCTAAGGCTAACCATTCTGGCTTCGGCTAAGGCTAACCATACTGGCTTCATTCGGCAAGCACTCAGACAGAC
Source organism: Noturus placidus (assembly GCA_022414735.1). NCBI lineage: Eukaryota > Metazoa > Chordata > Actinopteri > Siluriformes > Ictaluridae > Noturus > Noturus placidus. Next base: position 11,091 of record JAFFST010050966.1, on the reverse strand, counting down.
CTTCAAACAAGGAACAATAACGCGCAATGTGCTCTTAGCCCCGAGGGGTTTAAATACTCAACATAATCAAACCAAACACGACACAGCAGGGATATATCACAGAATCCAACCAATCCAAAACAATAGGTCACGTGTCTAGAGTTAGTTCATGCTGGGGTGCCATCTGCTGGCCGGGGCGTAACAACCATATGTTTTAGCAGGCACCTTATAACACGCCTTATGTATTGGTCAAGTACAGAAATAGACCCCGTAATTGAGACTGCGCCTTATAATACAGTGCGCCTTATGGTGCAGAAAATACGGTAAGTAGACCAAATTAGTAAGTAGACCAATACTTTATAGAGATAGTAATTATTACATTAATCTAATTAGACTTGCAAGATCTAATTTGTAGTTAGTAATTAAGAGACTGTTATAACACAACTGTCATAATATCAGAGGTGAAACTGGAAGAACAGTATTTTATTAAACTTATTAATTTAATTTTCATGTATAGGTGCAATCCTGCAGGCATTAAAAGAACGTGGCAGCAGCTGAAAATGAAATATAAAAACATGATGTAAGAGCACAGCCGTGATGGTTGATGTTTCTGATGTAAGGATGGATGAGATTATGGATGGATCTTATTGACTGTAAAGAAAAACGGTAATGCATAGGGATATGACAAAAAATCCACTCATGGCCTCAAAATCCTCTCCTGACGTAAATGTAACTCCCATTTTGAAACGGAAAACCCAGAGTTTCCCTCATTTCAGGGTTAACATACTCAGAATTTTCACCTAACCTCCTTCTTGAAACGGGCTCCTGAAGTCTTGCATCAACTCTTACAGTTTATTATTTATTTATTTTACCATTTATAACCCTTTTCTTTCCTGTTCTTTTTTTCCTTTGCCCGTCTTAGTGGCTTTAATAAGCAATAAAATTGCAAATGTATTTATTATTACCATAGTCCCATAGTTATCCTCTGAAGATGGTAATGGAGTACCAAATGCAACAATATTAATTGCATTATCTGTGGGTAGTGTGTAGTGCAGTGACATTTCCATAATGACACACAATTCAATTTCACGGTCAGATTAGACGCTTTTATTTCTGACCAGAGGATCAGTGAGGAAAATGAACTTACATGCCACTGCTTGTGTGGAAATTGAGCAATTCAAGGATTACATTAATTATCGCAACTATGTGGGTTATTTCCTGCAGGTGGTGTATCTTTGCAAATACAAAAGTGTACATTCAATATCATGTTAATTCATTAACTACTAGACTGTGTATATACGTCTCAATACACTCAATGACACGAACACACGTTAAACTAATTTCATCATATTCCCCTGCATTATCTGATCATGCATTCTTCACGTAGGCACCAAGTAATAAACCCAAACAAGGAAACATTTTTCAGCAAACACTCTTCTCCAATTCATGCCAAAACATAAATAACAGAGCAGAGGTGAACAGATTATTTACACCCACTATCGTCCGATTATTAAACGGTTAGCAAACAGAGATAGAGAAAAAAACAGCAGTAAAAGGGAGGATGGATGGAAAGATATTAAACAGGCAGGAAGAAGATACTGAGCCGGCTGGAAGGATACTGAGTCGGCTGTTAGAGGAAAATGGATGGAGAGATAAAATGAAGGTGGGATAGTAGAGGAGGTTTGGTAGAGGAAGATGGATGGAGAAGAAGTGAGATGGTAGAGGAGGCTGGATGGAGGGCTGGCAAACAGGATGGAGAGATAGTCTGATAGAAGTCTGATAGAAGATTTGATTGTATGAAGGGAAGCCGAGACAGTAGTGGAGGTTGGATGGAGTGATACTTAGATAATAGACGAGTTCAGATGGATGATGTTGGATAGAGGGATGGTAAGAGGGTAGATGATGACTGATGGAGGGATAGTGAGATGGTAGAGGTGGTAGCTTGGTCTTACTTTTAGTAAGCTAGTTGGTTGACAAGCCAGTAAAAAAAATATATATATTACTTGAAATATCACTTTGAACTACATAATATGTCCTCAAGCACAGTTACAAAACAGGCGTCTATAGAAAATACAAAATGCTAATGATGGTGTTTACAATGACAACGTGTACAACAATGACATGTAGAATGTTTTTAAATAGCACACATAAAAGAAACATAACTTCCTTTGTTAGGTGTAGGAATTTTAAAAGGTCACTGTGATAGCTTCTCGATCCAGACGTGAGAACAATTTTAATATAGTCTATTTGTTAAAGGCACTCCTAAAGTCTTTTTGAAAAAAGAAAAAAAAAATTATATATATATATATATATATATGGTAAAATGGTAAAAGCATTTAGATATATGAATAGCAGTGGGCTAAGGACTCCAAGGAAACTCCAAGGAAGATGGAATATGAGGTCAATGTATTTTGTTGCTAAACATTCTTCTAAAATACGAAAAAGAAATATTGATATTTGTAAAACTGGAAGTGGGTATAAAGTCACAGATACAATATGGGTATTAACAAATACGAAACTTCAGCCTTAACAGAATGAACCAGTTCTTCAAGGCATTGGGTGTATGTTTGCATTTCACACAAAAAAAACCTTGTTTATTATTTCCTTAGAAACAATGAGCAGACACACCACTTGTCACATGTCAAGCACTGAAACTTGACATTCTGAAACCCTTATTCTTACAAAGCCGTCTTTAACTTAATGGAATTCATTTCCAGTGCCAACTTTAATCTGAACAAACCTGAAAACATTGACCAATGATGCATATTTCAAGAGTATTTGATTTTCTTTAGTTATGTGAGGCTCTAATGGGAGGTATGTTTACCTGATGTTCATTTCTTATTTATTAATACAAAATAAATAATAAATGCAGTTCCGAGTTCTGAGTCATGAAAGGTGTGTTTAGATGATGAGCTGAATAAAGTAGGGACATAGTAGGGACAACGCTGGAAATTTGCAGATCACTAGGCCTGACATTGCGAACCTCACTGCTTAAATAAACACGACTGTCATGCAATAAAAAAGGAAAAAGTGTGAACAACATACCATCATATTAAATTTAATAATTTTACCGAAAACTTTAAAAAACTATTTAGGAAAATATCAAGCATTTAATTGACTTAGCTATACAGTTTAATTGACAGCTATGAGATTCAACTGCAAGTCATGTTTGCCTGTCATTGAAACATCTGTTCTCATTTACAAGACTTTTCTCGACCTTAAAAGCTACGTCTATAAGTTACAACTTTGTTGCACATTATTAAATCTGCAGTTTTAGTTAAATAACGTTTTTAATCATGACTTTGAAGGCAGACCTTTGGTGAAAACCCATTTAAACACATGGTAGAAGGGACTAGACTGAAGGAAATTGTGTGTTTTTCCCACCCTCCTTGCGATTCCCACAAAAGTTGTCTTACTTCTCAGGTAGTGTGTTGTTGGGATTAAGGAATATTGATGGATGAAGACAACGAACTTCAGGTCAGAACTTGAGCTTTCCCTAGACAGATATGTCCGTTTAAATTTTTGAACCTCTGTAACACAAGCATTTCATTAAAATTCATAGAGTCCAGTGTAAACATCCAAACTATAGAGAGCCAATCAAGATGCTAAAGTTTGTGGCCTAAAAAGTCTACAAAAGTTATCAGATATTCAGGTACTCTGAAAAAAGGAAACCTTTCACAGAGGGAGTAGCGATGATGGACAGCCGGGGAACGTGGTCATTTTTATCGGCGCAGTCCTCTGGAACAATTCACAAAAGACAGTAGCCGCGTTTACATGGACAACAATAATCCACTCTTAATCCGATTAAGACCATACTTTGATTAAGAAACTACCCTGCAAACAGTAATTTTTACTTACCTTAATCTAATAAAGGTCATAATCACATTAAGCAATAATCGAATTAAGACAGGTGGAGTAGTCCTGTTTTAGTCGCATTATGGACGTGTATTACAGACATGTAAACAGCTTAATCACATTATGAACATCGTGTGAGAGTTTTCACCGCATTTTGCGACAGGACACGATCACACACGGCAGTGCTTTTTATAGCGAACAAGAGAGTTCGGTTGTGTCCCAAACCGCATACTTTTCTACTATCGGCCTGTAGTGGGGAAAAATACATGTATCTCGGCTACTATAAAGCGGTATGTACGCGGTTAGAGACGCAGCCCACAGCTTCAACCAGTTGTCTATTAGCACGTACAGCATGACAAATAATACATAATTTATAATATAATAAATAATAAATAACTATACTCAAAGCATTCGTAAAAATAAGTTAATAAAAACACCCAAAACTGTATACGGCCCCATAACGAAGACGAACTGTATGTCGATACGTGAAATTCTGGAGGGACGTCGGACGACGTGGCGTGGTGACGTAATGACGCAGGCTGTCAATCTAATTATGATCTATAACGTAAAACGGGTACATGACAGGAGTATTCTAAAAGCATCTCATGTAAACACCTTAATCACATTATTATCTTAATCAGAGTAAGGTCAATAATTAGATTATTGCTGTCCATGTAAACGTAGTCAGCCATTTTTAGACAGATATTGCTCCCATTGTTGCTCCTGGCACACCCTTTAATTATGGGCTTAGAATTGTTTCATAATTCCAAATAAATAGATTACGATTCACAAATAAATGGAGTGAGATTAAAAAATATTAAACAAATTCACAAACACATTGAATGAGATCTACAAATATATGTTAGTAGTTTTAAAAAAATTAATATTTTATTCTCTTCCGCTGACTCTGTGATGGTACTGAGCCCCCGCTGCAGTCAGTGCTTTTGGACTCAGCCGGGCATGGTTTGGATCGCCTCGCCCCTCAGCCATGAGCTGATTCTGTTCAAACGGCTAGGGGTGCTGAAAGGGAACATTCCTTTCAGCATCCCAGTGGCAGTCGTATGAGGAGCAACCTTCTTCTCTGGGGGCACGTACCTCCAGTCCAACGTCACAACATAAACAATGCAGAGACAGTGCGAGACAATGGCATTACCTATACACTAATAGAGAAACAATAAGCTCTTTCAGTTTTGTCAATCACAGCGTGCAATCATAACAATCCGTCACTTTCTCACAGGATACAAAGCTCATGACATTGTTTGCACATCACAAAATAAAGACACGAATGAATGGAAATGACAGTTTGGTATTATTTAACTCTGTGGGCTGATATGGCCCAGGAGAGGAATGTAAAATATACGCTCAACACTCAGTCCAACTTATAACTTCGACTACATTCTTCTTTTCCTCACACTCTAAAAAACACTGGGTTAATATTAAATAATGTATATAATATGCACATTTTGGGTTAAACTAACTCATCAATTTGGTTTGTTTATTTCAACCCAGCAAACGGGTTGTTTTTCACCCCAAAGAATCAGTTAATTTTTACAAAAACTCTGGGTTAATTTTATTTCATAAATGAGGTCTGACTGAGGTCTCCCAGTCAGGAAGTCCAGGATCCAGTTGCAGATGGAGGTGTTCAAAAAACCTCCAATAACCTCGTAGCATAAGTATACACACCCTTTTATAATTGAGAATGTGGCAGTTTTCCGAATCAACCAAACATGTTTAAACACCTCCAATTTCCCAAAACCCTGTGGAATAATGTGTTCTGGTCTATTGAGACCAAAGTTGACATTTTTGGCCATAATACCAAAAGATACAGTGCCTTGCAAAAGTATTCGGCCCCCTTGAACTGTTCGACCTTTTGCCACATTTCAGGCCTCAAACATAAAGATATAAAACTGTAATTTTTTGTGAAGAATCAACAACAGGTGGGACACAATCATGAAGTGGAACCAAATTTATTGAATATTTCAAACTTTTTCAACAAATAAAAAACTGAAAAATTGGGCGAGCAAAATTATTCAGCCCCATTACTTTCAGTGCAGCAAACTCTCTCCGGAAGTTC
>JAFFST010050965.1:40734-52318 GCA_022414735.1 Noturus placidus | reverse complement strand
AACCACTCTTACCCCACTCTTGTGTGTGTGTGTGTGTGTGTGTGTGTGTGTGTGTGTGTGTGTGTGTGTGTGCGTGTGTGCGCACATGTATACAGTGCACTCCACTAATATTGTTACCCTTGGTAAATATGAGCCGAGACGTTTGTGAGAAATTGTCTTTATTGTTTAATCTTTTGATCTTTGGTTTCAAAAAATCACAAACATACTCTGCTCTCGTGGATATCAAACAATTTTAAACACAACACAGGTTTATTAAAAAACAAGCTTTCTTAAAAATATGTGTGTAAAAATTTTTGGCACCCTTTTAGTCAATACTTTGTGCTACCTCCCTTTGCCAACATAACAGCTCTGAGACTTCTCCTATAACTCCTGATGAGGTTGGAGAATACATGCCAAGGGATCTGAGACCGTTCCTCCATACAGAATCTCTCCAGTTTTCGAGGTCTGAACTGACTCTCCTCTTCAGGTCACCCCACAGGTTTTCTATGGTTTTCAAGTCATGGGACTGGGATGGCCATGGCAGGACCTTGATTTTGTGGTCAGTAAACCATATTTGTGTTGATTTTTATGTATGTTTTTGGATCATTGCCCTACCAGAAGATCCAACCACGGTCCATTTTCCTGTATGTGCTGTACAAACAAGTCCGATCCATGGAGTCCCCATCTTACAGAACTTAAAGGATCTGCTGCAAACGTCTTGGTGTCAGATACCACAGCTCACCTTCAGAGGTCTTGTGGAGTCCAATGCTTGATGAGTCAGAGCTGTTTTGGTGGCACAAGTAGACCTACTTGATGTTATGGCTTTAATGTTATGGCTGATTGGGGTATGTATATTTTGCATATACAAATAATTATAAATATCTAGAAATATGCATTTTTGCCTGCTGAGAATTTTATGAAGTGTATAACTTCCTCACTTTAAGAGTATTATACATAGTGAATACCACTGTGTGAGGTTTAATTGATTATCAGTCTGTATCTGATGGACATTGAACCTGGAAGCAGGTGTATGAAAATGTAAGACTTGACTTATTCCACAAGGGGAAACATAGCGCAATTTAATGTAAACACAATCTGTATTAACAATCCAAATCAGCAATCAGAATCATGCTCAAACAGGACAGACAGAGCCATACAGATAAACCAGATCAAAAACACAGAACAAGCGAACGGTCCAAACCAGGACGCTAATTGGGAAATAAAAGAGATACAGGCAAAAATCATTTTCAGAATTCATTCTCGTCATTCTCTGGCTTGACTGACAGCTGTTCTGACCAATCAGCTGTGAGTGAAGGGAAATGCCTTTCAGGTGATGGACACTCAGGTGGAAGCTGGTGTGTTAGAGTTCAGGTGAGCGTGAGCTGGATTGGGATGGAGATTGATGGCAGTGGAGTCAGATGTGACATTAATAAAGACGTTACAACGAATAAAAGAGATTTATAATCAACATGGCTGTGTATTAAATGGTATTTTCGCAGGTTTATGGTGTACATGAGCAAATAAAATAACTCATAAGTTGGTGTAAACTGTGTCTAGTGCTCTGCGTTTACTTTTGCTAACTAGTGCGCATTACAGGAATAATAAAGTTCATCTGCTCTCACAGTCAGAGAATAAAACTCCATAATTAAGCAGATTTTTGTGTCGAGCTGAAATGATATTGAAATCAATAAGCGGCACAGCGCTCTGTATCTCGCCCTTCATCCGATTCCATCACGCATTGATCATGTGTCGCTGCTCATTTGGATTTCATTTCCTTGCTAAGATGAGCGTCAGACCTCATTATGTAATCCAGCTGCATGGAACAAAAACAATGTTACATCTGTTTGAGTCTCTGTGTGTTACAGACCACATTTACGCTTTTTTTATCAACTGTGTTTTATCGGGACTCTGTTTAGAAACTAAAGGTCTCATCGTGGCTCTGTCACGAACCGCATACTACTGTAACATAGTGCTGATCTGAAGAACAGGGTAAGAACTATTATTTATTTATTTGACTGTTATTTAGCTATGATTTTTAGCTGTGGCAATAACACTTCAGTGTCACACTCACTAGCTAACTGAAATTAATGCGTTCTATTATTAAGATAACTTGATCAGCTAGTAATTTATGTTTGCTAATGTTGGCCAGTGACAGCTGCTGCTTTTATATGTTAGTTGACTGAAACTTATGCAAAATACATGACTGATTGATTTGTCAATTAAAAATTAACAATATTCAGTTATCTGATTGTGATGTCGATGTTTGCATGTGGGCATACACATTTCATCTTGAATGGAAATCATCATTTGAATGGAAATTAACTGAGCACGAGGCTCTGTGTTGCCGCTGAACGTATCATCCATTTATCATCACTGTGTCTAGTTTTTTTGAAAGACTGATCAGAATGGTGTGTGTGTGTGTGTGTGTGTGTGTGTGTGAGAGAGAGAGAGAGAGAGAGAGAGAGAGAGTGTGTGGTGGGGTGGGAGTGTGTGTGGATGGTTGTAGTTTTTCTGCCAAAATCCCAGAGGCCTCCAGAAGCCCTGCAGTGTGAGAAAGACACCAGGCCTCCGAATAAACGGCTCAAATCTCACAACAAGTGTGTGTGTGTGTGTGTGTGTGTGTGTGTGTGTGTGTGTGTGTGCGTGCGAGACAGACAGATATGTACAGATCAACAGACAGAGAAATAGTAAGGCAGACAAAGAGATATATAGACAGACAGACAGAGAGGCAGACAGAGAGATAGTAAGACAGACAGAAAGAGAGAGATATATACAGATTGACAGACAGCGTGATATTAAGACAGGCAGACAGAGATCAGACAGAGAGATAGTAAGACAGACAGACAGATAGGCAGACAGAGAGATAGTAAGACAGACAGACAGAGATCAGGCAGAGAGATAATAAGACAAACAGACAGAGAGGCAGGCCGAGAGATAGCAAGACAGACAGACAGAGATCAGACAGAGTGATATTAAGACAGACAGACAGAAATCAGACAGAGAGATAGTAAGACAGACAGCCAGAGATCAGACAGAGTGATATTTAGACAGACAGACAGAGATCAGACAGAGAGATAGTAAGACAGACAGACAGATAGGCAGACAGAGAGATAGCAAGACAGACAGACAGAGAGATAGTCAGACAGACAGATAGTCAGAGAGATAGTAAGACAGACAGACACAGAGATAGTCAGACAGACAGATAGACAGAGAGATAGTTAGACGGACAGACAGACAGAGAGATAGTCAGACAGACAGATAGACAGAGAAATAGTAAGACAGACAGACAGAGAGATAGTCAGACAGACAGATAGTCAGAGAGATAGTAAGACAGACAGACAGAGAGATAGTCAGTCAGACAGACAGACAGAGAGATAGTTAGACGGACAGACAGACAGAGAGATAGTCAGACAGACAGATAGACAGAGAGATAGTAAGACAGACAGACAGAGAGATAGTCAGACAGACAGATAGTCAGAGAGATAGTAAGACAGACAGAGAGATAGATAGTCAGACAGACAGACAGACAGAGAGATAGTTAGACGGACAGACAGACAGAGAGATAGTCAGACAGACAGACAGAGAGATAGTTAGACGGACAGACAGACAGAGAGATAGTCAGACAGACAGATAGACAGAGAGATAGTAAGACAGACAGACAGAGAGATAGTCAGACAGACAGATAGTCAGAGAGATAGTAAGACAGACAGAGAGATAGATAGTCAGACAGACAGACAGACAGAGAGATAGTTAGACGGACAGACAGACAGAGAGATAGTCAGACAGACAGACAGAGAGATAGTTAGACGGACAGACAGACAGAGAGATAGTCAGACAGACAGATAGACAGAGAGATAGTAAGACAGACAGATAGACAGAGAGATAGTAAGACAGACAGACAGACAGATAGTCACAAAGACAGATAGAAAGACAGACAGTCTATTAATAACATTGTGTTAATTAGTGTATAAAGTGCTTTGAGTGTGTGTGTGTGTGGCATGTGTGTGTGTGTGTGTGTGTGTGTGTGTGTGTGTGTGTGTGTGTGTGTGTGTGTGCTGTTGTTGTAGGATGTTGCAGTGAGAATAATCCTCTACCAGGGAGTGGAAAGTGTAAATCCTACAGAGAGAAACAGCCCAAAGGCATAATGGAGGAAAATAATGCGTCTGTCAGCGCTCAGTCTGCAGGTGTACCAGTAAACCCCAGCGATACACACTTCCTGTGCAGCCAAATAAAACAGGAAATGAACTCCATACTGCTGCTCTCTGATGATGATGCAACTCTCACCTCTGCTGTTTTTAGAAACCCAAACGTTAGAGTCGCAGCTTTAGCAAGCGATGATGCTGAGTCCTGAACTACAGCTCCTGGGGAACAGTCGTCACTGTGGATGTCACATTAATGCTGTCGATAAAGAAATCCCTCATTCTTTATCATCATTAAAAAAAAATACCACAGAGCAACAATGTGCAAAACAAGCATAATTAAAAAGTGACCAGTTTATATATTATTATTATTATTATTATTATTATTATTATTATTATTATTATTATTATTATTATTATTATTTTTGCATTAATAGCAATCTCTTTCTAACATGAATTTCCCTCAAGACATTTTCTTTCTTTATGTCTTTCTCTCTTTCTTTCCATCCTTTTCTGTTGTTTAATCTCACGCCCTCTCTTTCTCATTCTGTTAGCATTTTGATGATTTTTGTCCATAACACATAGATGTATCTACATGTATAGAAGTATCTAAGTTTCCTGGAATTTCTCGTTAGCTTGTAGATGACGTGTTCTGTTAGCTGTGTTTAGATTTAGCGTGTCAATGCTGTTTTCTTCTCTAGTGTTGAGATGATGTCCTGTTAGCATGGAGTCAGTTAGCTTCTGCATACATGATGTTTTATATTAGCATGTAGATACCATGTACTCTTAGTACAGAACAGAAATGCTGTTCTGCATACCTGGCATGTTCTCTTAGCATGTACAGTGGATATAAAAAGTCTACACTCCCCTGTGTTTTTTTAAAGTAAAAGTATAACACTAAGATAAATCATGTCAGATCTTTACTCACCATTGATGTGTAATTGTAAACTATACAAATAATATAGTATGGAAAAAAACTATCTCCAGTGCACAGCCTGCTTCAGGTAACCCCACAGATTTTTAGTTGGATTCAGGCCTGGGAACATGTAATGTTACAGTTCAAAAACATTCATCTTCTTTTGATTAAGCCAATATTTTGTTGATTCGGATCTATGTTTTGGGTCGTTGTCATGCTGAAAGCTGAAATTCCTTTTCATCTTCAGCTTATTAGCAGATACCTGAAGGTTTTGCACTAAAACCTACTAGTATTTGCAGGTATTCGTGATTCCCTCCACCTTGATAAAAGTCCCAGTCCTGGCTGAAGAAAAGCAGCCATAAAGCATGATACTGCCATCACCATGCTTCACCATGGGCATGGTGGTCCTTTGCTGATGTGCTTTTGTGCACCACACATACTGTTTGAAATTATGGAATTACTATACCTTTTGGAATTGATTTCATCAGACCATACCACATTTTCCCCCACGTGGCTTGGGGTGATTTAATCGAGCTTGGATGTTTTTTGTGAGAAAGGGCTTCTGTCTAGCCACCCCACCCCATAGCCCAGTCATACAAAGAATACAAGAGATTGTTGTTATATGCAGAGAGTAATCTGTACTTCTCAGCTCCTTCAATGTTGCCATAGATCTTTTGGCAGCCTCCCTTGTATGTTTTTGTCTTGTCTTTTTGTAAATTTTGGAGGGATGTCCTGTTCTTGATGATGCCACTATGGTGCTCAATTTTCTCTACTTGCTTATGATGTTTTTCATGGTACATCAAATGTTTTGTACCATTCTCCAAATCTATATCTTTCAAGTGAGATACCGTACATTGCAGACCATGGCTTGAGCGTGTCAAGAAAATCCTACAGACACAGCTGGTGTTTATTTGGAGGGAACATGAGACTGAATGTGAGATGGAGTTCATTCTGAACACAGACACATCCCCAATTATAAAAGGGTGTGCACATTTATGCAACTAGGTTACAGTAACTTTTTTAAAATATATTTTCCCCTAAAACGTTTCTGATTGTTTTCACTTAATTTGTATATGTTGTAATGTCAAATTGAGGGTGGGATAAGTTCTGACATGATTTATCGTGGTTTAATTTTCCAAAGCACTATAACTGGGGGGGTGTAGACTTTATATCCACAGTAGATGCTTATTCCGTGATGTATTCTGTTAGCATATCAATGGCATGTTCACTTTGGATGAAATGTAGGCATGTACAGTAGATGATGTCTAGATGGAGTGTACATGACATATCCATTTTAGTTTATAAATGATTAGCATGCAGATGACATCTTCCAATATTAGCATGTAAATTGTGTGTTCTCTGATATTTAATCAAACCCACACATACACTGAAAGCCCAAGCTGTGTGTTCCTGAGGGAAACACTGAAGCCTCCCAGACAGAGGGGACTCTCTGGGCTTCAGGAGATAATAAACGATCATCCTGGTAAGAGAAGCGGCTATTTATTAGCCGATGAAACATTTAAAGCCGCAGCATTTCACCGTAGACGTGACCCACTACACACGTTTCACCACAGATGTGACCTGCTGCATACGGGAGGACAGGGAAGGTGAGCGATGAGGTAGGAAACGAGACTTGGGGCTACCACAAGCCCGAGGTACATTAAAACCGTCTGGAAATCAAAGCTGTTTAACAGAGCCTCCAGTCCTGAAGATATTAGCGTGACTAATGTTACAGTTCTGCAAGATCTAATAATGAGGGAGTCGTTTTAGCTGATGCCATAATGCGCAATTTAATGCGATTTATTGTCCAGGAAAAAGGTAATGTGCACATCATACGGAGCGGAATGTCTGTGCTTTTAATATAATTCCCAGGAAAATGAGTTCGGCACAGGATCGGTTTACAGACCTCTAAATATTGTGCTCCTGCAGCCGGGGGTCTGGATCTGGACATGAGCAGCAGGTGTTGGCTTATCTGCCTAGACCTGGATCCACACACACACACACACACACACACACACACACACACACACACACACACACTTACATACACACAAGTTCGGATGAGCTTGCAAGGGTTTTTCATCATGTGTTAATTGGTGCATCTGCTGGAAAGACAGAGCTGGAGAACGTCACTGCCACATCTATGTAAATTTGATAAAATGCACACACACACACACACACACACACACACAAACAAACACAGAGAGAGACACACGTTTTTAATTGTCTCTTGTTTTTCTTACATTGTATTACATTTGACAGCAAAGAGAAAAAATACTATTTCTTCTTCAGTCAGCATTTTCTATCCCTGACTATTTTCAGGTTTAAAAGTGAGTGTTGCTTGTGTATAAAGGTGGTGGTCTAGATGCTATTGAAAACCCCCATCTCAGATGCTTCTACTGAAAAAAGATCTAGCAACCTCCGCAGTATGAACTGATACTGACAGGTGAATTGAATCATTTGAATGTGGAGCTGAGAAAATCCTCATATTTATATAACTTTTGACTCTGAATACGGCCCTCAGACATACACGGATACAGACAGGGATGGAATACTAAAATAAAACGTAAAGGATAAGCTCTAAACTTGAAATCTCTGCTGAGATGTGGACCTAAATATCATTCCATCCTTTTTACTTCCATTTATAGTGTATTTGATGATCCCATGAGCTGTGCTGTGGTTTATTTCCTGTATTCCTTGCTTTACCCTGCACCAGCATGGGATGTTTTATGATTAAAATAAAGATTATTTATTGTTTATACATTTCGGGTGTGGAGTTTTACAGTGATATATATATATATATATAAACCCAATAGTTCCAACTTGAGTATTACCTTAAAGTATCTAGAAAAATGCTCTCAGACTTTCCCTAGTCAGGGCATACTTTACTCCGAAATAAACTCCACACAGTACACATTTATTTCATTCATAACACATTATTGAAATACAATACATTGATATTTCAGGGCGGCTGTGGCTCAGTTGGTAGAGAGGGTTGTCCACTAGTCCACTAACCGTGGGGTTGGCGGTTCGAATCCCGGCCCGGGTGACTCCACATGCCGAAGTGTCCTTGGGCAAGACACTGAACCCTAAGTTGCCCCCAATGGCAAGCTAGCACCTTGCATGGCAGCTCTGCTACCATTGGTGTGTGAATGTGATCTCATTAGTAAGTCGCTTGTAAATGTAAAAATGATATTTCTGTAAAGCTGCTTTGAGACAATGTACCATTGTAAAAAAGCGCTATACAAATTGATAATTATTATTATTATATTTGCATATTCATTCGAGCTTTTGTTCCTGAGCTTGTACGAGACTGAAAAGGTTAGAAGTAACTAAATAAAAAAAAAAAAACATCACAGATGTCCTGGCTACACTTCCTACCATGAATCATCAATTTTATACACATATAGTGCTTATTTCACACCACGGTCTGAGCCTCATTTATCAAACTGCATATAAATGAACGCAAGAAATATTGATATTCATGAAAATTCCATTCTTTGGAAAACGCATTCGTATCCTGGGTTTCTTTCCAGAGTTTGTGTACATTTATATACAAGGATACTCGCTAATGTGGACCTCGAATGATCGGATTCGAATCGTACAATTATCCATGAATTACTGTGATTTTACATATGGATTATGCTAACAGGTTCAAATCCACACGGTCATTTGTTTATAGCATGTAAAAATACTAAGTTTTGATATTTTTTTTTGTATTTATATGAATAGTAACAGCTCTAACATAATCTAAACCTAATAATGCATGTATTAAGAATACAAGACAATTGTATAGTCATTTGTCACAACTGCGTAGGATGATAACACTCCCTGTCAACCTTACCTGAGTTCCAGTTCTGGTTATTCACTACCTGTTCCTCTTCCTGTACACACACACACACACACACACACACACACACACACACACACACACACACAATCAAAATGCGAAGTATTGCCTGTGTATTCAGCAAGTTCTAAGCCTTTTGTTCTGTTTCTGCCTTGTCTGTGTTTTATTCCTGCCCCATATTCTGATTTTCTAAGTTTCCATCTCTGGGTCTGGATTAGCGTGTTGGTGTAGACTATTGATTATTGGACTATGCACTGGTTTATAAGATGAGATGTCAGTTAATGAACTACTGAAAATGAATAAAAATTCTCCTCCTGAATCTATAGAGTTGCATCATTGTCATGGTGAAGTTTCCTATAAAGAGATATTTATTTAACATTCATGGAAGGAGTCTCCAGTATCAGTGCTTTGAATCAGGCAGAGGTAAAGCTGTAACTTTACGTTTTTCTACATCTACAGGAGTTTACGTGTTGTGGTTTCTACTGTAAGTAACATAACAAGGTGTGTTTTTGTCTGTGAATATTTCATAAATGTGGATTGATGCTAAAAATACACTTTTTCTATGGAGTGATATTTCTATCACAGAGATGGTGTTTAGGACATTTTGAGCTGAGAGCAACAATGATGAGTAAAAGTGTTTATTAAAAAATGAAACATGAGGCAGGAGTGTAACAGCGGTGGTGTCCTGTCAGTCAGTGGTTCTTTTAGGCACCAACCCCATCAAGATTTATACTTATCCATATTTATACTGAGATGAAGATAATATTGTGTGTGTGTGTGTGTGTGTGTGTGTGTGTGTGTGTGTGTGTGTGTGTGTGTGTGTGTGTGTGTGTGTGTGTGTGTGTGTGTGTGTGTGTGAAATTTAGAGACTTCCTGAGTCAATAAGACTCAATGGCTAAGTGGTGTGCACTACAGCAGGGTTAAAGTGTGTACGTGTACATTATTACTGGCTAATTTAAGAACACACCAGGGGCATTTAAGGATGTGTGTGTGTGTGTGTGTGTGTGTGTGTGTGGGTTCACTGAAATGTTGATGGGGAGAAAATTACATAAGTGATTCTGTCATTATATTCATTAATTATTATTATTTATTACTTTGTGGAGGACTGTAAAGTCCAGCGCTCGGGACTGTCTGTCTCTTTATTACTGTCTGTCTTTCTCTATGTCTCTCTCCCTTCGTCTATCCATCTCTCTGTTTCTCTCCCTTTCTGTCTGTCACACTCTCTGTTTCTGTCTCACTCTCTGGCTGTCTCGCTTTGTTTTTGACTCTCGGCTGGCTTTTTTTTTTCATTCATATCGATCTCTCTCTCTCTCTCTCTCTCTCTCTTTCTCTCTCTCTCTCTCTCTCTCTCTTTCTCTCTCTCTCTCTCTCTCTCACACACACACACACACCCATTGTGTCATCGTGTCATTCCTGATCACATTTCCCTGTGGTGTTCCACAAAGAAATCGATATTTACAGCTCGATATCGGAGACAAAGAAGAAACGAGGGATCCATTAGTCTTCTCCTCCGTCTGAGAGTGTCTCTGTATCTCAGCCGTGCTGACGCTGAGCCTCTACTCTTGGCCTCGTCCTGTTTGTATAAAATCTCCTTATTTGTGAAATTGGGCCCAATCAGAGCGACGCTCCAGCCTTCAGCACTGATGACGGATGAACAGTGTGAGGAGCTGAAAGGAGGCACTTACCCGGACGATGAAAAACACAGAGTTGTTCGCAGATAATTCACGGCTGCCAGAGAACTCGGGTTTTGTCCAGACGACTGTAATGGAAGCCTTCAATGTGCAAACTTACGATCAAAAACAACACTTTGTCCTCCAAAGAAATCAACAGAGCACTGCATTTCAATACAGAATCTTAAAGTGCAACTTTTGAAAAGTAAATACAAAAGCAAACACGAATTGCTGTTTCCAACAGGAAGTGACAAAAGGATGATGTCATCAAAACAGCACCAACCATTCACACGGCCTCGTAGTGCGTGCTGAATGATCAACTACACAGATCAGCTATAACATTTAAACCACCTGCCCAATAGTGTGTAGGTCCAAAACGGCTTTGACCCATCAAGGCGTGGACTCCACAAGACATCGGAAGGTGTGCTGTGGTATCTGCAATTTGTGCTACAGTAGCTCTTTTGGGCACATCAATGAGTCTTGGGTGCCCATGACGCATAACCCTAGATGATGGTTCACTTGTTGTCCTTCCTTGGACCATTTTTGGTAGGTATTAACCACTGCATACACTGCACAAGACCTGCCATTTTGGAGATGCTCTGATCGTGTCGTCTAGCCAACACAATTTGGCCATTGTCAAAGTCGCTCAGATCCTTATGCTTGCACATTTTCCCTGCTTTTCGTCAACTTCGAGAACTGACTGTTCACTTGCTTTCGAATATATCCCACCACTTAGCAGGTGCCAGTGTAACAAAATAATCAATGTTATTATTATATATATATATATATCTATCTATCACCGATTAGTCGAGACCGACCGTCGGTCACTTCATGGCCCACGTATGTCATCAACGCGAACCACAAAGCACACCCATTCATACACTACGGACACTTTAGACACGCCAATCAGCCTACCATGCATGTCTTTGGACTGGGGGAGGAAACCCCCAACACACAGGGAGAACATGCAAACTCCGCACACACATGGCGGGACTCGAACCCCGGACCCTGGAGGTGTGAGGCGAACGTG
>JAFFST010050965.1:17967-40388 GCA_022414735.1 Noturus placidus | reverse complement strand
CTAGTCATGGTGAGTGTCTCTGTCTGGGTTCTGGACCGATGTGGCGTTACAGCCCTTTGTGGGAAATTTGATCCTGGACTCTGAGAAAGGAAATATGGAGCACTTCAGAGACATGACAAACACATAATTCAAGATCGCAGCAGGACCGAGGTTCTAATAAAACAGCAGAAAGGCAGCGAGGGCAGGAGAAATGTGTGTTAAAAGAACCCACACTGGGAGGTAAAGAACATCCACACTGGAGAATATGAGCACTCCTCTGAGGACTGTCTCTCATTTCAACACGGATCTAATGCTAATCATTACTATATTATATTCATTACTATATTCTATGTTATATTCATCCTACATATTCACATAGACAATTCCAGTGCAGAGTGTAGAAATGTGCTGAAATTAAATTCTACTGCTGCTCTAATCTATTAGCGTTAAACAAGAAACTTTACAGCATGTAAAATTATTAACATATATTAGCATAAATCACTGCATGACAGCTAGCGCTGTTATTGACTAGCCTGTTCATTGTCTATGAGTCTGTCCGTCAATCAGACTTTCTCTGTCTCTCTATCTGTCTCTCTGTCTTTATCTGTCTGTCTATCACTCTGTTATCTTATCTATTGCTCAATTTGTTATTGTTATTGTTTAAAAAAACAAACAACAACAATTAAGTACTCTTGTGGGTGAATTTGGCTTTTTATTTTAAATGTATTTTAAATATAGTTCATGGCCCTCAGACCTTTAATCCCACTGTTTGCGTCTGTGTGTGTGTGTATGTGTGTGTGTGCCAACTTTTGTGATGCCAACTTTTCAGAGCTGACTGCAGTGTGTGACTCGGCGCATCGTACCATCATCACTGCTGCTGTCAAACAGGTTTTGTGTTGAACCGTGGGGAACCACTGATCTGCCTGCGTGATATTTATGCTACATTAGCTTTAGCTGAATACTCACACACTGTCACACACACACTCACACACACACACACACACACACACACACACACTTGGCCCTGACCTCTCAGCAGTTGGTGTATTGTGGGAGAGTGCCTCCCGGGGACTGGGGAACAAAATGCACTACACTTTTCATTATGTTACCACATTTTCATTAGATTAGCATAGACATGCTGGCTAGTCACCTGGAGTGTGAACCAGGACAAGGCAAAACCAATGTGTGTGTGTGTGTGTTTCAGCAGGTACCTGTAGTGTCTTAACATTTCTGTATTCTCTCGGTCATGGATTAATTGATTGTTACCATATAAACAAGTTCTATATTATGACTCGCATTATACAGTAAATTGTTAAACTAACTAGAGTGTTAAGAGCTGTCTTTATAAAAGAAAACAAAAACCTTAACTATAACCTTAACTAGTAGCAGGTTGAGCATCAACTCAAATTATGTAATAATAATAATAATAATAATAATAATAATAATAATAATAATAATAATAATAGCAGCATGTGTGTTAACAGCAGGCTGAGTGGTGCAATAAGCTACTCAGACAGCTATCGTGCTAAAATTATCTGCCTAGTTAATAAGTTAAGCAAAATAGCTACCAGGAACTAAGCAGCTTTGCGTGAATATTGCTAACTCACATGTCCATGTGTTTGTATTTAAGTCATCATAAAATATCTTGTGAGCTGTAATTTGATGCTGTATTTGATGTATTTCATTTTAAAACAGGAGGGCGGCTGTGGCTCAGTCGGTAGAGCGGGTTGTCCACTAATCCACTAACCGTGGGGTTGGCGGTTCGAATCCCGGCCCGGGACTCCACATGCCGAAGTGTCCTTGGGCAAGACACTGAACCCTAAGTTGCCCCCAATGGCAAGCTGGCAGCTCTGCTACCATTGGTGTGTGAATGTGATCTCATTAGTAAGTCGCTTGTAAATGTAAAAATGATATTTCTGTAAAGCTGCTTTGAGACAATGTACCATTGTAAAAAGCGCTATACAAATTGATAATAATAATAAAAAAGATGTCAGAGTGACGGCATGTTGAACTGCTCGACTCATTTACAGTAGCCAATAGCATTCAGGATACACCATGCCACACCCCTACCCAATCTAAACAAACCTGACAATAGCTTAGAGTTAATAACAAGTGTTTTTTTTAGCTTTGGAGGATTTCTCACTGCTGCCTTCAAGCTTGCTGTTTACTTTAACCAGGACAATATCCTAGATGACAAGATGCCATGTGTTTTGGAGTTATGCTGTATGTGTTTAAGGTGAAGTTGGGCATCAGCAGCACTGATGGTCACAGAGAGCTGCAGAGTCGCCATCAGAAGACATCAGACACGTCTAAGTGGTAGATAAAATGATATTATTGACTCTGACTGATGGAGATGGTGTATAAAGATAGAAGTGCATTCTCCATCAGTTTGAGGTAGCATTCCAGCAAGTTGGTAAAACACTCCTCAGAAATGTCACAAAACTGCCAACTCAAAAAAAATAAAATAAACAAACCTCTGCCCTCTTCCACATGAATAAACTTTAAATAGTTATTCTAACTGGAAAACAAAAGTGTGGAGTGAAAAACATTCCAACAAACCATGGTTACTCTTAACGAGCTGCACTGTAGAGCAAGACATGCCCCCAAGCCTGCTGAATATACAGCAATCAGCTATCCCTAGTGAAAAAAAACCAATAGAAAGCATCACAGCATACTATCACATAATTCACATACTACAAATACTATCATAAACCATCAGATTCTAATCATCAAAACAATTACCATTCCTGCTCCTTAATCCGGGTACTTCGTTTTCCTCCCTCAGTCAAAAGACATGCATTCTTAGCTTATTAGTATCTGATTGCCAAACTGCCACCAATAGAAGGCAATAGAAGGTAGAGACCCACAGGAACCCTTACCATTTCCATTAGAACCAATACAATTCCCATTAGGCATGGTGGCTTAGTGGTTAGCAAAGTTACCCCACAACTCCAGGGTTGGGGGTTTGATTCCTGACCAAGTTTGCATGTTCTTCCTGTGCTTCGGGTGTTTCCTCTGGGTTCTTCAGTTTCCCTCCCCAAATACAAAGATATGTGTTGTAGTTAATTGTCATTTCCAAATTGTCCATGGTGTGTGTGCAATTGTGCCCTGTGATGGGCTGGCACCCCTTCCAGTGTGTCCCCTGCCTTGTGCCCCAATTCCCGTGGGATAGGATAAAGGCTCCCTTCAACCCTGTATAGGATGATCAGAACAGAAAATGGATGGATGGATAATTTCCATTAAAACTATTAAAGCCATACAAATTCTACGAGGGTTTCTATTAACAGTTTTTTTAAGCCGGGACAACCAACATTAAATCCACCTGCCTAATATTATGTAGGTCCCCCTTGTGCTGCCAAAACAGCTCTGACCCGTCAAAGCTTGGACTCCACAAGACCCCCACAAGAAGGTGTGCTGTGGTATCTGGCCCCAAGACATTAGCAGCAGATCCTTTAAGTCCTGGTAAATGCGAGGTGGGGTCTCCGTGGATTGGACTTGTTTGTCCAGCACATCCCACAGACACGTGATCGGATTGAGATCTTGGGAATTTGGAGGCCAAGTCAACAACTTGATCTCTTCTTCATGATCCTCAAACCATTCCTGAACAATTGTTGAAGTGTGGAAGGATGCATTATCCTAGTGAAAGATGCCACTGCCATTGCCACTGCTGAAATACCATTGCCATGAAGGGAGGTACTTGGTCCGCAACAGTGTTTAGGTTGGTGGTACGTGCCATAAATTCCTCCATTGAAAGCGAGGACCCAAGAAGAGTGCCCCATGTTTTTTTTTTTGTTTTTTTTTTTTTTTTTTGATGCTCACATGACCATTATAGGAGCTTTTGTCAGTGGACAGGGGTCAGCATGGGCACTCTGACAGGTCTATATCCAGCAAGCTATGATACACTGTGTGTTCTGACACCTTTCTAAGATAGCTATTATTAACATTTTCAGCAAATTGTACCATAGTAGCTCTTCTGTGGGATCGGGAAAAAAACGAGCTAGCCTTCGTTCCGCAGGTGCATCAGTGAGCCTTGGGCACCCATGACCCTTTTGCGATTTCACTGGTTGTTCTAAATTGGATCACTTTTGGTAGGTTGCTAACTACTACATACCTGGAACACACCACAAGACCTGCCATTTTGGAGATGCTTGTCTAGCCATCACAATTTGGTCCTTGTTCAACTTGCTCGAATCCTTATGCTTGCCCATTTTGCCTGCTTCCCACAAATCAACATTGAGAACTGACTGTTCACTTGCTGTCTAATACATCCCACCCCATGAGAGGTACCAGTGTAATGAGATAATCAGTGTTATTCACTTCACCTGTCAGTGGTTTTAGTGTTATGGCTATGTATTAACTGAACAGGAGTTTAGCAACATCTCAGTTTAATATGATTTCACACACAGTTAAATGATGGATTTGTCTCTCTTTGAGTCTTTTGCTAACAATCAATCAAAATGACTATAACATAGCTCATTACCGGCATCTAATCGATCAAAATTCGGCACAATCATGTTACAGATAAAGGTGGATAGTTTCTGTGCTTCATTATTCCATTTTTAAATTAATCCCACTTTCTCTGACCAGGCAGATGTAATCATGTTTAATATTGCTAATGTGATAAAGCTGTGGAGGACATCTGCTCTCTGATCTGTCCAATGTGTGTGTGTGTGTGTGTGTGTGTGTGTAATTGAGTTGTGTGCCATTATAGTGCCATCTGAACTGGCCGGTCACTCGGGTGAAAGACGGTGATGCTGTTTATCAGGTGTATAATGGTGGCGTGGATCAGTGCTTCCATCAGTCTTTATTTGGCTCGTAGCATTTTGGACTGTAAAATAATAAATGATAAACGAGGAGTTTTGTTGTTTTGGAACACTGACTCATTGACCTGCATGGAGTTTAGTGCATCCATGATCCATACAAATAAATAAATAAACCCTGATATTGCGAAATGAAAAAAAATTAAATAAATAAATAAATAAAATAAAATAAATAAATAAAGATTCATTCCATTATAACCCAACAGATTAAAACTAAATTTAGACACTCGTTCGATGACATTATTATCATTTTAATGAGTTTTTTCTTTCTTTTGTTCACTAGCTCCACAGACATCATAAACAAACCATTAAAATAGGAATTAATTACTCTGTTTATTACAGCGACTGTGATTATACACAACATAATGCTCAACATTATACACAACTAGACAATTAACACAATACACAACACTGAACAATGCACAACATTATACACAACTGATTACTAAACACAATACACAACACTAACCAATTGTATAGTGCATAGGGTTTAGGTTGCAGGGCTTAGGGGACTCATCATGAACTAGGACATTGTTAA
Source organism: Noturus placidus (assembly GCA_022414735.1). Lineage (NCBI taxonomy): Eukaryota > Metazoa > Chordata > Actinopteri > Siluriformes > Ictaluridae > Noturus > Noturus placidus. The sequence continues at coordinate 35,051 of JAFFST010050965.1, read as the reverse complement.
CCAATGGTATAGTGCATAGGGTTTAGGGTGCAGGGCTTAGGGGACTCATCATGAACTAGGACATTGTTAACCAATGGTATAGTGCATAGGGTTTAAGGTGCAGGGCTTAGGGGACTCATCATGAACTAGGACATTGTTAACCAATGGTATAGTGCATAGGGTTTAGGGTGCAGAGCTTAGGGGACTCATCATGAACTAGGACATTGTTAACCAATGGTATAGTGCATAGGGTTTAGGGTGCAGGGCTTAGGGGACTCATCATGAACTAGGACATTGTTAACCAATGGTATAGTGCATAGGGTTTAGGGTGCAGGGCTTAGGGGACTCATCATGAACTAGGACATTGTTAACCAATGGTATAGTGCATAGGGTTTAGGGTGCAGGGCTTAGGGGACTCATCATGAACTAGGACATTGTTAACCAATGGTATAGTGCATAGGGTTTAGGGTGCAGGGCTTAGGGGACTCATCATGAACTAGGACATTGTTAACCAATGGTATAGTGCATAGGGTTTAGGGTGCAGGGCTTAGGGGACTCATCATGAACTAGGACATTGTTAACCAATGGTATAGTGCATAGGGTTTAGGGTGCAGGGCTTAGGGGACTCATCATGAACTAGGACATTGTTAACCAATGGTATAGTGCATAGGGTTTAGGGTGCAGGGCTTAGGGGACTCATCATGAACTAGGACATTGTTAACCAATGGTATAGTGCATAGGGTTTAGGGTGCAGGGCTTAGGGGACTAATCATGAACTAGGACATTGTTAACCAATGGTATAGTGCATAGGGTTTAGGGTGTAGAGATTAGGGTTCAGGGTTTAGGGGTCTCACCATGATCTAGGACATTGTTAAACATTAGTATAGGGTGTATGGATTAATGTGCAGGATTTAGGATGTAGGGTTTAGGGTGTGCAGAGTAGGAGAAGCCACACTAGAGGACACTGCCAGAATTTAATCGGAGGAAAAATTTGATTGCAACGGCCATTAATTATCTGTCGGGGAGCGTGTCAAACTAGCAATCGAAGACAACAGATTTTGGCATAGGATTAAAGGAATCTTTTAGGATTCTCAAAATTTGTCTTAGACGAACAAATCGTGGCCAAAATCATACCGCGTGAATCCGGCTTTAGCCTAGTTTATCCTGTGTTCCGTTCTCCTGGCCTGTTTAGATTTAGCATTTAGACCTCTCTTTTGTGTCACATTTAGGATTATTCTGCCTGTTTCATAATCAACCTCTTTCCTGCAAGAGTACCCTTGTGTCCTCCTCGTCATCTGTGACAGTGTGTGTGTGTGTGTGTGTGTGTGTGTGTGTGTGTGTGTGTGTGTGTGTGTGTGTGTGTGGCGGCTACCAAGTGTCTTTCTGACCTTTTTATCTGATGAGGAATCTGACACCGTTTTTCTCCTCACCCTCCAACAGTGAGAAGATGTTCTCCGTCTGACAGAAATTAGAAACAAAAAACTGTCGTTATTTCAGTAGCTACTCCAAAATGTCAAACTGTCCAGCAGTGAGGATGGATTTCAGTTTATTATTTTAAAAATAAAGGTGGCCATGTTCTCTATTGTCCCACTTTCCTCCTATGGGACTTCTGTAGTCTATGGAGTGTGACCTCTAACCTTTGACCTGAGCTGCCCTTCGGTAACTGATAGATCAGGCTTTTTTTGTGTCTCAGACACATTTCTGCAGTAGAGCGTTCAGATGTCATCTGTGATAATAAAAGAGACAGGAAATCCACAAACCACAATTCAAAAACACGATCAGGAAAATCCCAAGCGCTGTGAGATGACGCAGTGGCTATGTTTACATTGACAATGTAGCTGAATACGAATACAGATACAAACAGGATGGCTGTACTTTTATTTTGTGAGAAAGGCTCACAGGGTGGGGCGCACGGTGGCTTAGTGGTTAGCACGTCCGCCTCACACCTCCAGGGTCCGGGGTTCGAGTCCCGCCAGGGGGCATGTGTGTGCGGAGTTTGCATGTTCTCCCTGTGTGTTGGGGGTTTCCTCCGGGTACTCTGGTTTCCTCCCCCAGTCCAAAGACATGCATGTTAGGCTGTTAGGTGTCTAAAGTGTCCGTAGTATGTGATTGACTGGCACCCTGTCCAGGGTGTACCCCGCCTTGTGCCTGGTGCTCCCAGGGATAGGCTCCAGGTTCCCCGTGACCCTGAAAAGGAGTAAGCGGTTGAAGATGGATGGATGGATGGATGGTTCACAGGGTGTCTGAGTCTGAAGTTCACAGGGTGTACCTCTTGACTGGGAGGTAAGGTGAAGGTGAGTTACCAGCTGGTCATCATGGAAATGAATGACGGTATTTTTGGAAGAGCGGTGACACAGACACAACGATCATTCATTAAACTGACTTTTTATTATGGCTTTGAATTTTTATCGGATGAAAAGTAAGTTCCGCATTTGTGCCTGATCGCGTGCTGACATGATCCGGCACAAATGAAGTAGTGGTTATACCGCTAGTATCAGCATCAACAGCAGCCATGTGATTAAAACACTGTATGTGGTCTTTATTCTGATTTACTTCTGAAACAAATGATTTGAACACTAAAACTTTTATTATAAGAATAAAATGCTTTATTTGATGTGTGGGGTGTTCTGAGTGTGTCAATAGTGTGTGATATGTATACTGTGTTAGTGTGTTTGTATTCGGATATGGGATGACGTTCGTGTAATTCCATAATTACAGGTTTGAAGAGAGGGATGTTTCCTCATTCAGGAATCACAGTGAGGTGTTCCTCTGCCAAAGCCACAGACAGGTGTTATACCTGTCTAATGAACACTCTCTCTCTCTGTCTCCCTCTTTCAGTCTCTCTCTGTCTCCCTCTTTCAGTCTCTCTCTGTCTCCCTTTCAGTCTATCTCTCTGTCTCTCTTTTTCAGTCTCTCTATATGTGTTTCTCTCTCCCTCTGTTTCTCCCTTTAAGTCTCTCTGTCGCTCTCTCTCTCTGTCTGTCTATCTGTATCTCTTTCAGTCTCTCTCTTTCAGTCCCTCTGTTTCTCTCTTTCGGTCTCTTGTCTGTCTCTATCTCTCTCTTTCAGCCTCTCTATCTTTCTCTCAGTCTCTCTTTCCGCCTCTCTATCATTGTCTCTCTCAGACTCTCTATATGCCTCCGTCCTCCTCCTCCTCAGCCTTCATCTCTCTCTCTCTCTCTCTCTCTCTCTCTCTCTCTCTCTTTCTCTCTCTGACTGTGTGTATGTTCTGGAAGAGATAACAATGAGTGAAATAATCGCATGGCCTCGCACACAAATGTCCTGTTTTGTCTTCAGTTAGGAAAAGAAAATACTATTATTTTGTCCAATTATTTTTTTTTTCAAAGTAAGCTTAGAAGTTAAAGTGAAGCGTGTTCCAATTAGCTGACAGCTGTCATGTTGCATAATTTTAATGTGACATGTCACTTTGTGTGACACGACAACAGGATCTCCCAGACGCTGCATTTTTAAAATTCGTTATTATTTGTGCAAGGCATCCTGTAAGACACTAATGTTGAGTGTAACATGCTCTCTGCTTTATAACCTAGTGTCTGTCTGTCTGTCTGCCTCCTCCAAAGTTGAGGTAACGTAAACCCACCTCTGCATGGCCTTCATTTATTCTTCATATGCAAAGCTGATAACTTGAGTGGCAAGTGAAATGGCTCTTTTATCTCTGACACATGCTGACCTGTACAAATTTTCTGTTTAATTTTTTTTTTATCCTTTTTCTCTCTGTGATAACAGTTCTCATTATCTCACACCTCCACTCAGCTCAGTTCATTTATTAACCAATTTGCATCCCAGAATGCACGTGTGAATATATCCACTTATAACCACATTTCTTATTCTTTTTTTTTTTTTTTTGCTTTATGAAGAGAAATGTAAAAAATCAGTCACTGTGACTGTAACATCCTGATCCAAGGTTTGGATGTTTGCTCATTTCATTTGTGTTAAATTACAACACTGAAAAAGATTTTTTTTGTGTGTGATTGACTGGAGGGTGTTACATTGTTATAGTCAGGCTTTAACACTGAATGACAACAAACATAAATAACGAATTCAACTCGGCCTGTATTTCCTTACAGACAAAAATATGAAATTAATTTTAATGTGTTTTTGAAGAACAGTGAGCTAACAGTGATGTTTCCATAGCAACAATCATAGAAGAGTATATATGTTGGCGTGGAGGTGGAATTAGAGATTAAAAGTTAAAGTTAGCTTTATAAAATGACACAGAGCATGCTGTAAGTGAGCATGCTTTTTTTTTTTAAACATTTCCCATGCTGAATATTAAACTACCACCACCATGCTTTTTTTCACTTCGGCAAAAGGTTCCTTGAAATACTCATAATACAAATTGACTAGCTGCATATATTGGTGCTGTAGGATTTCATCCTCACTTCATCTCTACCTAAAGACAGCAATCCAGCAGCACTTTAGTCCAGCTCTCTCTCTCTCTCTCTCTCTCTCTCTCTCTCTCTCTCATCTCTCTCTCTCTCATCTCTCTCTCTCTCTCTCTCTCTCTCTCTCTCTCTCTCTCTCTCTCTCTCTCTCTCTCATCTCTACATATGTACATTCTGTTCAAACATATCAGCTTCCAAAGCGTCATGCCAACACTGCCATCAACACCATCACATTCCTCATCCCATAGATCGCTAAGAAGCCGAGCCGAGACTCTGCTGTATCTCAGTGTCATATAGCTGCAGTACATTCTGGTTCTTTGAGTCTACTGTTCAATGCTTTGATGTGTCCACTACATTTACGCTGGAACCTCCCTCGAAAATGAAAAGCGAGTGACCATTCTCACTTGGTTGGGATCACTGATTTTTCCCCCTCATATTAAATTCCATTGGATTTTTCCTAGCAATATCAATATCAGCGCCCCACTGTGACATCAGAGCAACACCCAATCACTAATTTCTCACAGGAATAATGAAAATACAGCACCAACCAACAAACAAACACATCACAAATATTTCATTATAAGCATAAGTAATGTGTTTCAAGGTAAACTTTAAGTTTATCTTTACTAAAACACTTTAGCTTTGCTCAAAATACCAACCTACGTGGTGAACTTTATGGTGAATCAGACACAGCCGGTAATCTGATCCTCTATATCTTATTTGAACTCATTACAAGAGCGGAAAACAAACCTGGAGTGACATCATCGAGGTTTCAATAAATTCACCCGCGATGACATTGTTATAGTATAAAACCAGTTATTGACAAGAAGCAGGAACATCTCAAACCGTACACTCACTCTGAAGTCGTGAGCAGAGTCCTATAAGAAACCGAATGTGTAAATTGAGAAGCGGTTGTCGAGAGCCGTTCCACTTGAAATGAGTTTTTTGAGCAAGAAAGTGCTGACGAGGTAGAGCGATCATTTCAAGGCAATCATTATTACCTTTGTTATGTGGCTATATATATTTATGAGGTGCAGAAAGAACAGTGTGTTCACGGAGGATAATGCGATTTCACAAAGAGCCATGCGCTCTGATTTATTTTTATTTATTTCTCAAAATGAGGAATGCAGCAGGGGAATGGTGGACATCAGGTCTTGGCTCGCTGTATGATGATAAACATAGATTTTTTTTCTGACACAGTTTCCTTTGTGTCAGAGAGGACTGCATTAAAGGTGTGCTCTGTAATGCATAAGTATTCACCCCCGTACACACATATCCACCCCTCCCCCTCAACCCGCAACCCTTAAACTATTCTATATTGCATAGTGTGAACATAAATGGACTTCATTGGGAGTTTATATTGTGAAGCTACATAAATTAGCTTGTAATGTTGCAGCAAGGAGAAGAAAAATCACTACAGTTTGCAAAATTTCTTTTCAAATAAAAAAATATAAAAGCTGGGATTGTGTAAGTATCCCCCATCCCACCAATTAGTAATGCTGCATCAAGTTACCATCAGAAGTCACATAATTAGTTGAATGGAGTTGACCTGTGTCACGTGATCTCAATATAAATACTTTTGTTAGCGAACATACCTAAACAAACAGCATCAAGAAGACTAATAAGCTATCAAACAATTCCAGGACAAAGTATCAGAGTATGGTTATATAAATTCCTTTATTTAAAAAAAAAAAAAGAAAAACCACCACTATGCCTATATGAGACAGTCCACCAAAAATCAATGAGAGGGTGAGAGGGGATTAATCAGAGAAACAAGCAAGAGGACAAGGACCATGCTGAATATCATGCTACCTGCACCATGCTTTACACTGGGGATTGTGTTTCTGCCAGATGTAATGCTTTGAATCAAGGCCATGTAAAATTTGCATCAACATGTAAAATTGTGGCTGATTTTATTATATAATTCTTACAAAAGTAAAAATAAAATGTTATTTTCTTTCTAATTTTTGGTTCATTTCAAGCGTGTTTTATATCCATCCATCCATCCATCCATCCATCCATCCATCTTCTATAACACTTATCCTACAGGGTCATGGGGGAACCTGGAGCCTATCCCAGGGAGCATGGGGAACAAGACGGGGTACACCCTGGACAGTTTGCCAATCCATCACAGGGCACAATCACATACACATTCACACACCCATTCATACACTACGGACACTTTGGACACGCCAATCAGCCTACCATGCATGTCTTTGGACTGGGGGAGGAAACCGGAGTACTTGGAGGAAACCCCCACAGCACGGGGAGAACATGCAGACTCCACACACACAGGGCAGCAGCAGAAAACGAACCCCAACCCTGGAAGTGTGAGGCAAATGTGCTAACCACAAAGCCACCGTGCACACGTGTTCTATTTATTTATATTTTAATTAACCAGTCTACCTGCCATAATCTGTTGCTTAGAACTCCCCATTCCTCAATACACAAGGGAGAAGGAAGTTTAACAGAAGAACGTTGTGGAAAAGGTAAATCGCACAGTATGTCACTGTTTTTACTGTAATTTGTCAGTGCAGTTTGACACTAAAGCAGCAGAGGCCACTAAAAATACACATTGCTGCTTTAAATGCTGTTAATCATTTGGTAAAATAGAAAAGGCACAAATGTATCCTCATGATAAAAGGTTATAGCAATCATCACACCTCTTTAATGTTTGGCCACCAAATCATCTTTGGTGACCATTTAGTGCTCAAAATAACTACGTGTACATATAAAACACTGGACAAACAATTCTATATCCCTCACTCCTCTTCTTCTTCCTCCTCTTTCTATTCACTTGCTGTTGAGCACCAACACTTTTTTTTCAGGATGGGAAGAAGGGATTATGTTAAGCCTGAACTCGGAGCCTCCAGGCCCTTATCTTGCCCAGAGCAGAGAGAGAGAGAGAGAGAGAGAGAGAGAGAGAGAGAGAGAGAGAGAGAGAGAGAGGAGAGAGAGAGAGAGAGAGAGAGAGTGAGAGTGAGAGAGATGAAGGCTGAAGAGGAGGAGGAGGACACTGAGCACTGAAGCTTTTCCTGGACAGATTTGCTCGTCTCCATGTTTCACATGATGTATTGCAGCAAATTGCGTTGCACTGCCTGCTACCACAGAGATAGTTTCATTGTTTTATAACACGCACACACAAAACACACACATACACACACACACTTATTATATAACACACACTACTCTGACACACTGATGTAATACCCACAACAGTGGCTTCATTCCCATGGAGGCTCCTCAATAGATTTATACTCAACATGTCGTCTTGTTAAAGCTGTTTGTACCAGTGTGTGTGTGTGTGTGTGTGTGTGTGTGTGTGTGTGTGTGTGTGTTCATTCAGTATGAGTTCATTACTTATTTATTTATTTTTCCCTTTATCCCAAACATAGTTGACGAGTCAAGACATGTTCCGTGTCTGAAGTTTGCTTTTGTAGTTGTGTGCTGAAGTTGCATGGCTTAAAATTGATAAAAGCCTCACACAAAATCTTTTCAATGAGTAAATAAATAAAATCATAATAAGCTTTCTTTTAACATAATTAAATCTGCAATCTTGTGTAAAATAGCAGTGATAGTGTATAGTGTATTAATACTCCATTTGTATTGTATATTCAGTTAATAAATTAAGATTTAAAGACTTTTCACACGGAGCGTGACCTGATAAAGCAAAACAAATCGCAGACGAAGGTGCTTTCCCACCGAACACGAAACAATTGATCACCATCGGCTAAATCACGCCTGCACACTAGGTGGCGCAACCCACTATTCAGCTGATCAGCCTATCGTCTTTGACAACTGAGAAGAATAATCGCTTAAATATTGGCGCATAGCACCAGAAGGCACACAAGCTGTTAAGAAGCACAGAAAATATGTTTTTTTTCAGTCAATGTGACTTTTATCAAAAAGTTTTCTGTTCTCAGACACCAGTGATAACAAGAACTCAACACTCATTCTCTTCTCTCTTCTGGAAAACACTTCTGCAGTGTTTACACTGGTTTCTGTGCTATAGCACCAGCAATCTCACCCTTGTGTGCAACAGCAGCGGCTCTGTGCATGTGATCTATAGCTCAGATCTAATTGGACAGCCTGTTTCATCAGGGAAGAAAATTCGACATACAGGTCGCAAAAAAATAAAATCTCACTTTGTTGTACCGTGATTGATCCCACCTGGTATGAATAGCTCCATGGGGACATTTGCGTCACTTAATCGCAGTCCGTGTGAAAGGCCTTTTAAACTGCACACATCAGACATATTTAAAATATAAGATATAAGAGAAGTTGTAGGCATTTCATTTGAACAATTTACACATTTTACCTTTAAAACAGTTATATGCCATTTTTAGCGCCCTCTGCTGACTGAAATTCAACATACCTTCTGTTTTCCCTCATCTGGTTGAAACTGCATATAGCTCTGAATTTGCTTTTTGGGTAAAAGTGATGGAGCTGAGTGGCTTTTTTACAGTCGGGGTTTGTGACTAATTTCAGGGTCTGAAAAATATAATCAGAAGCCTGAAGCGAAAAAACTAGTCAGATCTTGTGGTTACCAACATATATGAATAGTACAGGTGTAGAAACACTGCAGCTTTAAATCTGTGAGTCCTAGCCCTTTACTCAATTTTACTCTAACTTCCTGCCGCAGCGTTCTCTTCATCTACATGATATTAAGAAATTTGAGCATATTAATTACAATTAATTATAATGAAATATTCAAACTAAATTACACTTATTAATTATTAATGTATTAATAGTGTACAGAATATTCATTATTAATCCATTAATTTAGACAAATACTAATGATAATAAACACTGCAGTATTGGTATCAGTTCACAATGTCAGCCTTTACGTCTTAGTCATCATAAAACCTTTAGCTCCTGATTGGATCCACTCGTGCTCTGGTGAGGCTCCACCCACGATCACTATATTTCAGGTGGGGGACATCCTGGATGGGGGTGCCAACCATTGCAGGGTGCAATCGCACACACATTCATGCATTACGAACAATTTGAAAATTCCAATCAGCCTACAACGCATGTCTATAGACAGCTGGAAGAAACCAGAGTACTCAGAGGAAACCCCTGAAGCACAGGGAGAGCATACAAACTCCACACACGCAGGGCAGAGGTGGGATTCGAACAAGGGTGTAACCATGTTATGGACATTGGGGGGGTCCAAGTGGTTGGACATTGGGGGGCCAAACTTCCAAAATTTCATACTGAAAATTTGCATATTTAGAACATAGTTTTAGGATTACAGTTACTGTTTAAATTCACATGGTTTCTTAGTGATAGAAGCTCCCAGAGCATGGGGAAGCTGCCAAAATACAACACTGACTGAGCTGCTAAAATACATCACCGAACTTGTGTTGAGTATGGGTGAAACCAAGTGTACAATTGGGGGGGGACGCCGATTTTCCTTGACAAACGTGAATATATAAAAAAAAGAATAGACATAAATAAATAGATAAATAAAATAAATAGAATAGATGAAGAAAAGACAGATCTGTTGGCAGGGAAATTAAAGCGGAACATATAGAAAATATTTTCTCCTGTATATTGGAGGGGACAGATTGGTATTTCCTCAACATTGGGGTGGTCACGACCCCCCCCCCCCCAAAGAGTGCGTGGTTACGCTCATGGATTTGAAGCCCAACCCCGGAGTGCTAACCACTAAGCCAGTTTGTATACACTACTCAATGTTTTGTTGTTTTACATATTTAAAAAGTATTGATTCATATTTATGCTGCAACATGTTTTTTTGTTCTATGCTCTTTCATACGCTAGTTTGCTACAATTGCACCAAGTTTCAAGGGAATGTTAAATTAGAACTTTAAACATACCCTGTAATAGGCAAAATATTGGATTTCTTTTCCCCAAAAGAATCAGTCACGTAGAGAACTCATTGAAAAACAGTACAATAAAAATAAATGTGTTATTTTTATCCCAGACAGTGTCACTAGCTCTTTCCTCAGCAAATACAAACTCACAGTCGGAGTTTAAAATACATTAATTTGAATGTAATGTGGTGTTATCGCATTGAAATTCAGATTTATTTTGCAGGCTGCAACATGTTTTAGGTTGCTATTTTCTGTACCGATTTTATTGTTTTATATACAATCATGATTTTGCTCGTAACTTCACTGTTCCCTTGAATGTAAGTTCCTGCTATGTTTAGAAGGTTTCAATGAAATCAGACATGATCTCATCTCAGTGTGGAGCAGGAACAAGGCCCCCTTGTCCACTTTCTGCCCCTTTCACTTGCCCTAATTACCCCAGTGTGGTGGGATTTAACCTCGAGGGAAACACCCAGCGTCTGCACAGTGAATGTTCCCATAATGCAAAGTGTTCTCATGGAGAAAAGGAACGAGCTCAGAGAAGCATGGGCTTTTATTTAGAAGGATTAATTACACCAAAAATAATAACTTCTTCCTCTTAGAAACAACAGAAAAGCAGACTAAAAACTAGAAAAAAAAATCTTATTATTTACAGCTAAACACGAGCATCTTGAGAATCTTGTTCTAACTTTATTTTTTTAAATGTTTTTGTCTCTTTTAATTATTTTGATTTTGTTCCTGTTATTTTAGTACAGATGTTTTATTTTTCTGTTCTGTATTAAAATGTATAATAATAATAATGATGATAATGATAACAACAACAACATCCATAATAATAATAATAATAATAATAATAATAATAATAATAATAATAATAATTTTCATACATTTAAAATCTAGCTAAAAATGATGTAAAAGTAAACAAAGAAAAAAGAAACTAGTAACTAAGTAATAAACTAAGTAATAGAAACTGCCTCAAATAATAGCACTGACAGAAAAATATTAACAAATATATAATTCAAAAAAGAAAAGAAGAAGAAAATTTAAATAATTAAAATATAAGAATGTAATATGAAAGTAAGAATAATGTATGTTAAAAGTTGGAAAATTAAGGAAAGAATAAAATACAACAAACATTATTTCATTATCAATAAATAAAATAAATGTTTGTTTGTTTGAACAAAGCTAGCTTCAGAGTAATTTATTTCATTATTTATATTATTGTTATTATATTTAGCAGCTTGCTTCTTTGTTTGTTGTTTTTTTTTTTTTATTTCATTATGTTTAAAATGTATATTACGTCGTGTGATGCCGGCTATTAAGCTTAATTAAATGTTTCTGAACTTTTTTGTCATTCTTGTTCCCTTTCAACTTCTCTTTCTGTTCTATCTTTCTTTACTAGTGGCTTATTTCATTGTTTGTTAATAAACTCTATCTGAGTGTGATACTATAAAATAGGTAAATAAAAGTAAATAATAAATAAAGGAATGGGACGTGTGTGTGATTTATAACGCACTGCTTTTAGACAATGACACAGTCAGTGTTGTGTTAGTGTAATTGAATTTGTGTGTGTGTGTGTGTGTGTGTGTGTGTGTGTGTGTGTGTGTGTGTGTGTGTGTTTAAACTCCCTGATGGATGTGTTATATGATTTATTGACTCACTTATGATTTATTCGTTCACTTTTTTTTTTAAAATAAAAACACATCATTTTAACCTCAAACATCACTGAGATTACATCCTAAAACTTTACGAGGTGAAATATTTGACATTTTTACGAGGTTTTGTGAATTTACAGCAGCAATAAACTACAAAGATGTATTGTTTCATTAACATCATCAATAAAATGAAAGTTTTATTAAACTCTCTACTGAGAATGTAATTGAAGTATTAGAAAGAATATTTGAGATTCATTTCATCTTAAGCATATTGATTGCTGCAGTGTTTATGTGACAGCAGGTAAAACATCAGATAATCACGGAGGTAAGTAAAGCACTGTGTGTGTGTGTGTGTGTGTGTGTGTGTGTGTGTGTGTGTGTGTGTGTGTGTGTGAGTGAGTGAGTGAGAGAGAGAGAGAGACTGGGTAGTGTGATGAAGCTGAGTTACCGTTACTGTTTATTTTCCTAAAACAGCGCCTCCCCAAGTGTCCGGACGTTCTAGTCGCTCTGAACAAACTGTTACTATAGAAACGATAACAAATTAGAACAAGCACATTAATATAAACCTGGGATTTCAGCTGCACTCCTGTTAGAGCTGCTGTTATCGAAAACAAATCAACACCTTCTGTTCAATGACAGTCCAAAATGGATCAGCGCTGTGGTGTAATACAGTGTAGAGAACCACACCAACACTGTGATGCTGAGTTTAATGCCTCACTGTAAGCAGATGTTTCAAATCTGTAATACTATCATGTTTTTTGTGATGCATAATGCTAATACAATAGCGTGTCAGATATTCCGTGCCACTGGTTGCTGTGTGATATTTTACCGTGTGGAATGTGAAGCTCTACAAACAGTAAGCCATCATCTCCATGTTTGCACTGGGATTTCATTATCTGAGAAAACAGTCTCCCGGCTCAGATAAGAGTCCGGCTATAACTCTGAGGATCAGGTTCTATAATTCCCACATCTGTCTTCTGAAGCGTGAGACTGCACTTTAATGTTTACATTTTATACAATGAAATGCAATAAGAAGCTGCAAAAACACTGAAATCTCCTTTGTTTGAGCAGATGTCCAAACTCATGGGCGACATCTGCAAAGGTCAGACATCAAATCAGGAAATTTGCATTTAGCCAAGATAACAAAATGCATTGACTACTGTTACAGCATGATGCTACTCGAGGTCTTTTAACAAGACATAAATATTTTGGATTCTCATGGGTCGGAAGGTGACGAGTCACTTTCTGTAACCGCAGCTCTGACAGTAGTGCAGCTGCAAATCACTGGTCTATATTAATACTCGCGCTCAAATATGTTGTCATGTAGGCATGGAGACAGAGTCAAAACAAGAGTCATAACCTGAGCAAGACAAGAACTAGGACACTGACGCACAGAACACTCAACATACAAAAGAGACTTAGTGACTAGACAAAGGACTAACAGGATTTAAATAGGTAGACGAATCAAGGCGAAAACACAGAACAGGTGAGTGTGACCAACAGGAGAGCAATAGCATGTGACAGCATCATGTGATCTGGTTGTAGTCTGATGGGGCGGATGGGAACTGAAGCCCAAGGTGGCCATATCATGGCCAAAATCAGCACTGATGTAACATGTTATTACTTGTTTAGCAACAGCTCAACATAGAAGGATTTTTCAAATGTGTTGATATGGTGACGTTTTCTGGAATGTTTATATAACATTCATGGAAGGAGTCTCAAGTTTTTCGACTTCAGGACAGGGGAGACACAGAAATCTACTTTATTAATAACCAGATAGAGAAAAAAGAGGCTGGTGATGGAACAACTATTTATAGCTGCTATAAAATAAGTAAGAACAGGAACTAACTTATTTCGCCGACGCTCCACGATATTAAATTTAACTATGTGGACTAAATATAACTAAAGGGAGTTCAAAAATGTGTGCTGCTTTTTAAATTGTAATGGTAAGCTATGAGGGAATAAATTTAAGACACAGGAAAACATGAGGGTATCAGAGTATGTACTTTATTGAGAATCACTATCATACACATGTTCTGGGGAGGGCATAATTTTGTATAATAATATTGTAGGTGAATAATTTGTAGGTGAGAGGTCATATGATGGGCTTTGTAACAAAGCTACTATCATCATCAGAATAAATAATAAACGGGACCTCTACAGAATTAACGGGAAGAAAATGAGCTTCAGTTTGAGTGGAAGCATGAACAGAGTTCACCGATGGAATGATATGATAGGTGGGAGAATAGGGAGGCCTGGTAGGTGCAGGTAAGGAGCAGAGATGTTCCAGCAGAGCTGTACCATCGAGGGCCAAATAAGCCAGCTGATGACGAATATATTCACTCGAGGCCTGTGAGATTGAGAAGCCGAGAGAGAGAAAGGACAGATGCAGGAGGGCGTTGATTAGCTGGATGGAAATCAGAGAGAAAATTCGGATATTAGATAAAACAGTAGTGGTAACACAATTTATTAAAATATATTCACATAAATAAATGTACAAACACAGGAAACAGGTATCAATACATGACATTGATAAAAAGCATAAAAAACACACGCATACGATGCTTTGAGAAACACACACTTACAAATATGATCAAAAGAAACGCACACACACACACACACACACACACACACACACACACACACACACACACACACATAATGTATAAAAAGCACCAAAAACCATAATCAAACTTAGAAGTAGAGAAGGAATACATGTAACAGTAAGCAATAATAAAAATATATCTTACCCATAATGAAGAAGTGATGAAAATATCCAAATGAACTGTTCATGACATTTATATTTATTCATTTAGCAGACGCTTTTATCCAAAGCGACTTACAAATGAGTGCACATTCACACACCAATGGTAGCAGAGCTGCCATGCAAGGTGCTAGCTTGCCATCGGGGGCAACTTAGGGTTCAGTGTCTTGCCCAAGGACACTTCGGCATGGGATCACCCGGGGCGGGATTCGAACAACCAACCGTACGATTAGTGGACAACCCACTCTACCGACTGAGCCACAGCCGCCCCAACGAGTGCCCAATGACAACGAGCGATGAGATGCACACAGCTCAGTTACCGGAAGTGAGAATGGCAGTGAAGGCCTGGAAATTGTTTTAAATACCCAAAAGAAAAACAGAGATAAGGAGATATCCAATGACTGAAAATGTGCTCTAAAGAGAATTCAGAACGAGAAAAGCTCGCTCTAACCATCTTTCATTTTAAGAGAGAAGTTGGATTTAAGGGGAATCAGAAAAAGATGTTAATAAAACATATTAGGATTCCAAATAATGTGATAAGTACGCGTAACCTACAGATAACAACTGTATAAAAGGACAGT
Organism: Noturus placidus; assembly: GCA_022414735.1. Taxonomy (NCBI): domain Eukaryota; kingdom Metazoa; phylum Chordata; class Actinopteri; order Siluriformes; family Ictaluridae; genus Noturus; species Noturus placidus. The sequence goes on along the minus strand of JAFFST010050965.1, from coordinate 19,835 downwards.
GAATCTGTGCTTAGATTCAGATCACTTGGGACATCTCACGAGGGGATCTCATGCTGTTTTTTGAACAATAAACTGGATTATTGCTTCTCTCATCTATCTTGTACGTGGTTTCATTTTGATCAGCAAATTGAGGATTATTGTATTGACTAACTAGAGGAGGAAATTCAGCAACCTAGTCATTTTAGATACGACAGACAATTCTTTAAATAAATAAGGGTTCTGCTTGGGGTGCATTGCTGGTTAGGTCGTGTGCCTCACACCTCTGTGGTGGGGGGTCGAATCCCGCCTCCCCTCTGTGTACACGGAGCCTCTATGCTCTCCCTGTGCATCTGCAGCTCCTCAGGCACTCCACTGTCCTCCCCAAAGACATGTATTGTAGGCTGATTGGAATGTCCAGATTGTCTGTAGTGTGTGTGTGATTGTGGCCTGTAATGGATTGGCACTCCATCCAGGGTGTCCTGGTCCCGTCAGTTTGCTGGGATTGGCTCCAGGCTCCGTGTGAGCCTGTGTAGGATAAGTGCTTCTATATTCAGTGATCCATGCCTTGGTAAATGAGTGATACTGAGTAAATAAAAGTTATATATATATATATATATATATATATATATATATATATATATATATATATATATATAAGTGATGATACTGTGGATGCTGATGTTCTTTTACAGAAAAAATGCTGACCAATGACAGACAGAGCACCTCAGAGGAGGTGGAGTCTAAAGCAGCAGATCCAGAATAGATCCCACGTTTGCTTAAATGAAAGATACATCATTTATTTTTTTCAGGATGTTTCACACTAATACTCTGGACCTGTTTCACAGTCAATATGAGGTTTTGATGAGTAAATGAAGGTGAGACAGATCTCTGCTGTGAGCTCATGTTATCTGTGTACTGAACATTTAAAGCACAATGTGACGTTTGAAGACGAGACACACGATACACGACTTTTCCATGAGCACTCAAGCTGAATGTGATGTAAAAGATCCTGCATTTTTAACCTGTCTGACCTCCCGTCGCTCCTTCACGTCTGTCTGTCTCACTCTCTCTCTCTCACTCTCTCTCCTTGTTTAAGGTTTATGGTGCTCTGGTCCAGGTGGAATGGGGTTTTGAGGTTAAAAGCTCTTTTATTGCAGCGTTTCTGAAGCCAGCACAAAGAAACAAGATATCGAGTTTAAAAGATGAGAACATGAGATAAGAGCTTCAGTTCCTCCTGAAACATTTTTTATACTAACATACGACTGTAGAAAGAAAATATGATAGATAAATCTTTTCTTTCTACAGCCCTATGTTAGTGTGTGTATATCTATCTATCTATCTATCTATCTATCTATCTATCTATCTATCTATCTATCTATCTATCTATCTATCTATCTATCTATCTATTAAACATATACGTTGTGTCTATTGTGAGAATGGACAGTTCATTATACACTCATACAGAAGAAATATTTTAATTATAGTTACATAAGTATATAACTTCGTTCCTTCTCTCTCTCTCTCTCTCTCTCTCTCTCTCTCTCTCTCTCTTTCACTTTTCTCTCTGTGTGTGTGTGTGTGTGTGTGTGTGTGTGTGTGTGTGTGTGTGTGTGTGTGTGTGTGTTTGCGTGTGTGAGATGTGATCAAATGTCCCGGGTGATCCAGGACAATCTCGGTAAAATGGGACAGACGAAATTTTAAACCCCTGATGATGGCAGTGGTGAGAGGCGAAAGATGAACACTCTGTCAGAGAGTTGCTCAGACTGTAACACACTCAGACATTAACACTCTCAGAGAGTTGCTCAGACTGTAACACACTCAGACATTAACACTCTCAGAGAGTTGCTCAGACTGTAACACACTCAGACATTAACACTCTCTCAGAGAGT
>JAFFST010050965.1:5851-16949 GCA_022414735.1 Noturus placidus | reverse complement strand
TCAGACATTAACACTCTCAGAGAGTTGCTCAGACTGTAACACACTCAGACATTAACACTCTCTCAGAGAGTTGCTCAGACTGTAACACACTCAGACATTAACACTCCCTCCAGAGTTGCTCAGACTGTAACACACTCAGACATTAACACTCTCAGAGAGTTGCTCAGACTGTAACACACTCAGACATTAACACTCTCTCAGAGAGTTGCTCAGACTGTAACACACTCAGACATTAACACTCTCTCCGAGATTTGCTCAGACTGTAACACACTCAGACATTAACACTCTCAGAGAGTTGCTCAGACTGTAACACACTCAAACATTAACACTCTCAGAGAGTTGCTCAGACTGTAACACACTCAGACATTAACACTCTCAGAGAGTTGCTGAGACTGTAACACACTTGCTCACATATTACAGCATTCGTTCACTTAGTAACAAACTCACTGAGTCTCTAACACACTTTGCTCAGACTAACAAACTCACTGAGAGTGTAACACAATTGCACAAGGACAGAAAGAAAGAATATTTAAAGTCCAAATCTGTTACATGAAGCAGATATTTTCAGCCACTAATCATCATCAGCTTCCAGCTTTAACACACTTCATAAATCTCATTCCTCCTTACACACACACACACACACACACACACACACACACATACACACACACACGCGCACACACACACACACACACACACACAGACACACACACACGCACCCTTCTGTAGAATAAAATGATGAAGTGTCAGTGTCACACTGGAACGTCTTCACACAGTTCTCCAAACACTCGTCTGCATTTTTTCATCCCACATTTCGTCCAGCGCCGAGTTTTTCTGTGCCTGAACCTGTGCGTGTGTGTGTGTGTGTGTGTGTGTGTTTCTTGGTTAATGTTATCTCATCACATACACTTACTTGTTTTTGATGGATGATTTGTGAGTGAAACAGACACATTACTGAGAGAAAGAAACAACGGAATGAGATTAAACAGATCTGTGTGTGAGTTCAGTGTGAGAAAGTGAAAAAAGGAGGAATTTTGGCGTTGTTCCTCAGAGTCTCTGTGTAAACATTACAGTGTCTCTCCCGTGACCTGTCTCACTGTTCTCACTCGTCTCACTGTTTTCACTCGTCTCCCTCGTCTCACTCTTCTCACTTGTCTCACTGTTCTCACTGTTCTCACTCGTCTCACTCTTCTCCCTTGTCTCACTCTTCTCACTTGTCTCACTGTTCTCACTCATCTCACTTGTCTCACTGTTCTCACTTGTCTCACTGTTCTCACTCATCTCACTGGTCTCACTCTTCTCACTGGTCTCACTCATCTCACTCTTCTCACTGGTCTCACTCTTCTCACTCGTCTCACTGGTCTCCCTTGTCTCACTCTTCACACTGGTCTGACTCTTCTCACTCATTTCCCTTTTCTCACTGTTCTCACTCTTCTCACTCATCTCACTGTTTTCACTCGTCTCACAATTCTCACTCGTCTCACTGTTCTCACTTGTCTCACTGTTCTCACTTGTCTCACTGGTCTCACTCGTCTCACTGTTCTCACTTGTCTCACTGTTCTCACTTGTCTCACTGGTCTCACTTGTCTCACTGGTCTCACTGGTCTCACTCTTCTCACTGGTCTCAATCTTCTCACTCGTCTCACTCTTCTCACTCGTCTCACTCGTCTCCCTTGTCTCACTCTTCTCACTGGTCTGACTCTTCTCACTCGTCTCCCTCGTCTCACTGTTCTCACTCTTCTCACTCATCTTCCTCTTCTCCCTCTTCTCACTGTTCTCAATCTTCTCACTCATCTCACTGTTTTCACTCGTCTCACTGTTCTCACTTGTCTCACTGTTCTCACTCTTCTCACTCATCTCACTGTTTTCACTCGTCTCACAATTCTCACTTGTCTCACTGTTCTCACTTGTCTCACTCGTCTCACTGTTCTCACTGTTCTCTGTTTTTATATATTATATGGGTTACAGCTGTGAACGAGTCTAATTAACCAGGCTGAATTATTTTGTGAATTATTATTAATTATCATTCGATCTATTTTCAATTTCCACAACAAGTTCAGCAGCAGAGAAGAGCTGTGTTAAACATGGTGAAGAACTACAGGTCAAGTTAAAGTGTTTAAACAGACACGCTCCTTGAGTAGAGTCGCATACCTGAAAATAATCGACAGGACTGCGAGACTCATGATAAGTACAAACAGCAAAATTTGGACTTTTCTACAAGAAAAACTGGACATTGAACCAAAAGGATGTGTACCTCCACTCTCAGTAAAAAAAAAAAGGAGGTAAAATCTAGAACCAATAATAGTTTGTCCTGTCTTTCCTTACTGAGATAATATGTGTGTCCCTTTCCTAAAAGATGCATGAACGGGTGTGTGAATGTGTATGTGATTGGGCCCTACGATGGATTGGCACCTGTCCAGGGTGCTTACTGGAAATGATGTCATATTTTCTGAAGCCTCTCAGCTCGAAACAAAATGGGAGACGAACTCTCAGCCAACTTCATCTAAAATATAAGTAGCTTGTTATTGTTGTAGCTCTCAGATAATTACGTATGTCGGCATTTATTTGACAGTTTAAATGTACGCTTTGTTTGAGTCTAATGACTTTTAAAAATAGTTAGCCTAGCTAGCCTACAATCCTGCTTGAAGTATCATTACAGAAACGTGTGTGATTAAGCTTACACATGTATATGACATATCGGTCCTGGCTGTTGTTGATCAATTCCAGTGGTGACGTTTTACAACACGAGTACGTTTTCATGACGCCGGAGTCATCAGGGTCCCAAAGTGTAATGAGCCAGGGTCCTTACCAGTGCCCGAACTCATGTACATGATATACTGATTCATGACCTAGGAAGCTAGGGAGCTGATTGAGACACACCCTAAGTCTTAGATGAGTTGCCACAGCTGCACTCCCAATTAACTCGTAATTATGACAACAGGCCAATCAGAAGCTACTAACTGTCATTACACCAATTTCTGTAATCTTCCAGAATGTTTCAAGAGGCCATCAACTTGGTATGTGTAAACTTTTGACCCACTGGAATTTTGATATAGTGACTTAAAGCTAGAATTAATCTGTCTCTAAACGATTGTTTGATGTAAACATTCTTCTTCTTCTTCTGGCTTTAATCCCACTAGGTGGGATCGCCGGTGCGGGTGACTCTTCTCCAGGCCATTCTATCGCACGCGTCCTCTTCCGTCGCCCCAGCATGGTCTGAATCCGAGTCTTTAGCATCCATTTTAGTTTGGAAACAGTTTTTACGCCGGATGCCCTTCCTGCTGCAACCCTCCCCATTTATCCGGGCTTGGGACCGGCATGGAACCATCCACTGACTTGTGGACATCCATGGCTCCGTGGCTGGGTTGTTCGATGTAAACATACATAATTTCAATAAACATATGATTGTCTGATGAAACAAAGAAATGCCAAAATAAATGTAACGAACACCCTCATGTTTCATACTTTAAATAGTAAATTTCGCACTTATATAGCGCTTTTATCCAAAGTGCTGTACACTGTGTCTCATTTACCCTCTCACACACACACACCAATGGTAGCAGAGCTGCCATGCAAGGTGCTAGCTTGCCATCGGGGGCAACTCAGGGTTCAGTGTCTTGCCCAAGGACACTTCGGCATGTGGAGTTATCCGGGCCGGAAATTGAACCACCAACCCTACGATTAGTGGATTAGTTGACAACCCGCTCTACCAACTGAGCCACAGCCGCGCCAATGGTATAGTAGTAACCCAGGTCGAGTATAACCCAAATAGTAACCCAGGTTGAGTATTTGATTGAAAGCGAAAGAAGGAAAACTTTTTTAAAAAATTATTTAACCAACAACATTATTTCTACCACAAGGTCAGACTGATCCCGTGAATCAGCAACCTTTCTGGACCTCAGCTGTTCTGTCAGTAAGAACCCACTGCTCTGGTCATGTATCAGTGAAGAACAGTGGAATCTTCACTCAGACGTTCAGAGTCTGTGTTCTCCCTCGGTTCTCTCTGAGATACAACGCTGTAATTGCTTTCAGAGAGAAAAGCTGAGCTCGCTTTGGCGTGGATGAGGTTTGGGATTATAACTCTGGTAATTGACTTGGAAATAAACTCTCAGTCACGTACGCATTCTGGAGCACAAGTACCTGAGGGCCAGTGTGGAGGGCCGGAGTGCAGATTAGGATGAGGCTGTGGTGAACGCCATTAAACCCCGATGGCTCTCATGTTCTCCTTTGAGAGAAAAACATTACATGAGATAAAATTGCTCTGGTTTTTATTCTGCTGGGATAAAACTGAACAATTTATTACGACTTTTATTTAACGATGAACTGAGAACAGAGCACATCGAACAGATTTCAACGAGGATTTATTATTTATTTTATAACTTTGACTTGTGTCTGAAAGCAGTTATTATACAGCTTAACCGAAGGAAGACTTCACAATAGCTTTATACATCTGAAAATAAATCATTGAAATACACCTTTAAATGTCAGTAAATACTTTGAATATTTTATATTTTTTTTATTTATTTATTCATGCAGGATTTAAGCACAATTGTAGAACATGATAATAAATGAACCTCTTAAACTCTGGAGCTTGTCTCTCTCATGTATCAAATCTGGATTTTCATTGCATTAAATAAATCTAACCAGTTATTAATGACTAAAGTTTAGTTTACCACTAAACAAAAAAAAAATAATAATAAAAAAAAACAAGTGTTCATTTTTTTTAAACATATAAAATGTATTTAAACATTCATATTTATTTTCCGTAATTTAGGCTAGCCACATGCAATACATCGTTTGAAAGGATTTGATGAGTAGTTTACATTTACACCTACACTTCCACCCCTCAAGCCCACATATGGAAGCTAAAGCCAGACACTTATACCCACATACTGTACTTTGAGCACTAACGAGTCCATGCACAATGTTCTATGAAGCTTTTATTTTTACACATGTCTTGGACAACATTATTTTCAGGGGTTGTGCCACATAATTCATAGTTCACGCTCAAGTAAGCTTTCAATTATTGGGTAGCTAAAGCTCTTCATTAGATCTTCACATCAGTATAGAAATGTTACCGAATGGTTGCTATTCCAGCCAGCACAACCATACTGAAACCACATACCTGGAAGCATAGCAAGCATGTGGTCTTTTTGTCCATCCTACCCTGATTTTTATATGGAATATGTCATCAAGACATATATCAAAAAAAATGATTAAGAAATGAATCATAACAGTGACTAAGATCAGCCCAAATCCATTTTAGGAAGGAGTTGATGTGGTTTTCTTGGGATATTGACACAACAAAAGTTGTGATCACGACTTAATGTTTTTGTGTACTCGACATAACATTGTTTTTATTGTTCTGGAGGCAGTAAATGCTTAGTCCAATCACTCAGCATCATGGATGAACACATTAATTTTTTTACTTTGATCAGGGACTCAAGCTGTAATAGCTCTAGGTCTGTTATTGACTGACAAATTCCACATTAGTGTCTGACATTTGAGAAGGGGGCACGCCTCTCTCAATGCAAAGATGAAGTCCATCTCTACAGCAGGCAATTATTACATTAATGACGGCGATTGTGAAGACGTCAATGGGCTTGCAACACCAGTCCCATTCACATGGCGTAAGATTTTCCTGCAATAAAATGATGTCGTGAGAAAACAGCTTTTTGTCATGTCGAGATCATGAGAAAATGAATTTGAGAGCACAAGAAAACAACTTTAGTTATGTGGAGATCATAATAAAATGAATTTGGGATCATGAGAAAACAAGAAAGAAAGAAAATGAACAATGCATGGCAGCTTAAGGCTTCTGTACAGTTTTGACATTTACCTTGTTAAGGTTTTTGTGATGTTTTATCACCTTCTATGGTGACAGAGTGGGTAGTGTTGTATCCTCACATCTCCAGACTTCCCAGTTCAGTCTGTGTGGAGTTTCACATCTCTTCCTGTATCCGTGTGGGTTTCCTCTGGGTTCTCCTGTTTCCTTCCATCTCACAAAAAACATGCAGATAGGTGGACTGGGTAAGATATATTGCCCCTACATGTGAATGTATGTATGTGGGGACCTGCATTGGGTGTGATGGTGTCCCATCCATACTGTACTCAGCCTTCTTAGTGTAGACTCCAGAACCACCAAAATCCTGACCAGGAGAAAGTGCTTACTGAAGATGAATGAATAAATGAACATTAGAGCATTTTAAGCTGCAGTGCAATTAGATGAAAAGTGGTACAGAAATTTATAAGAAAGTGATTAGAAGTCTTTTTTTTTTTTTTTTTGTTCCTGCTGGCTGTTTAATTACAGCTATAAAGTTGGACTTCGACTTTTGTGTTTTTTTTTTCCTGTCATGCCCATGTCGTTAGTGGAAGACTTCCACCGTTACACAGTCAGAAATGTGAAGTTAAATTATAATGAGACAGCACCAGTGGTCCGATCTCAGCACCCACACAGGGTCAGACACGGGTGAACACACACATCTCCACCTCATCAGACACACACACACACACACACACACACACTCTCTCTTTCTCTCTCTCTCAAACCACGAATTCATCTAAACGCCTCACTTACACACAAAACTGTCTCCTCATGTCCGAGTTGGAAATGATGTGGAAAACATCATCAATTCTACACTAATTCATTTAAATTCTCAACAGTGAAAAATATTTATAGATATGTGCATGTGTGTATCTTAAACATCTATTTAAAAAAAAAAATAAAGTTTCAATGTAAAAAAAAAACAGGATGTAAATGGAATAAAACTCTCATACAGCAGCTGAACTCACTCTTCTGAGAAGGTCCTAATGAGTGTGGCCTATTATTCTAATAAACAGTTGTACTGACAGCCCTTTGTCTGAGACTCTGCCTACATTTCATTTGCTAGCTTAGTTTTTAGCTGCTAGATTAGCTTTCATTCGCTAGACTGGCGAAAGTTAGGTTGCGATGAAAAGTTAAGCTTTTAGCCGATTGGTTTCTTTAATTTGCTAGGTTAGCTTTCAGCCGCTACATTAGCTTTCAGTCATTAGGTTAGCTTTCTCTTACTAGGTTAGCTTTCATCCACAAGGTTAGCTTTCAGCTCCTATGTAAGCTTTCAGTCATTAGATAACTTTCTCTCACTAGGTTAGCTTTTATTCACTAGGTGAGCTTTTACTCGCTAAGTTAACTTTCTCTTGTTATTGTTTTGCTTTCGCTCAAGTGTGTATTACCCATTTTGAATGGGTTTTTGGTTAAATGCCTGAAATAAGGTCTGTGGATAACACAAGCTCAAGCTATTTTCACTTTTAGTTCTATTACATAAAATACATCAGTAATACCCCACTCGTAATTTTTAAAGTTTTTACGTGTCGTGAAAAAGGCAGTTGCTAACAAGTCGGACTTCAGAGGTTGTCAGGGACATTAAACGCCATCACACCGAACAGGAAAACTCATCTATCTACTATAGCCTCGTTACATTTATTCTCATGCTCTTACAAACAACTCCAAATCAAACTTTCCAACTTGTAGATTTATCAATTTATAGCATTTTCCAATTGTAATGTTTTTTTTTTTCAAACTGTAGTGCTATAAAAGCTATTGTAAGCTTAATGGTGGTGATACTGAAGTCATGCAACCATAGTGTAGTTCATGTATAGAGTAACATTGCCTTACTTCTGGCGATATTGCCTTACTTCTGTATTTTGGCTTCATAAAAGTTGTGTTCATTTGTGAAGATTATCGTTATGAACTAAACATGTAAGAATCATAAACTTTTGTTGGTCACAGAGCTTATTTTCTGAAATAATCCAAATTGGAAAACGACGCACTTATATAGCACTTTTATCCAAAGCGCTTTACACTGTGTCTCATTCACACACGCACCAATGGTAGCAGAGCTGCCATGCAAGGTGCTAGCTTGCCATCGGGGGCAACTTATTCTCAGTGTCTTGTCCAAGGATGTGGAGTCTTCGGCATGTGGAGTCATCCGGGCCGGGCATCGAATCGCCAACCCTATGATTAGTGGATTAGTGGACAACCTGCTCTACCGACTGAGCCACAGCCGCCCTATCGGCTTTTTGTCGAGGAAACCAGGGTGATGCTAACCAGGCATCAGGATTGGCCTACAAAAATACATCATCCCTGCAGCACTCTATAAGGTGTAAAGGTATACTCAGTTTTTTGGAACTCAGAGCTCAAGGTCATATGTTTCCTCTCTTTTAGCTCATCTTTGTCCCAAACCATGTGCTCTTTTAAGTTTTCTTTAATTATCTTTAATTATGTTAGAATGAAGTTGAGTGTTTAGGAAGCAGATGTGTGGTTCAGCTTCAAATCATGTAAAAAAAAAAAAAAAAAAAAAAAAAAAAAAAAAAACACAGACAAATCAAAAGCATGTGTTACATTCATTCCATCTGTGTGTTTTTCCACAGTGGGATTTTACTCATTCAGCACATACACTGATATTTATTATTATTAAAACTATTATAAAGATATTTTATAATTTTATTTAGTTTAGTTTTCTCTGGTGAAACATTATTACAATCCATTAGGAAAAAAATAATTCTAATGATATCAATCATGTAATGGAAATTAGTTTAATGGTTTCCATTAGAGATTGTCTGGTAACTATTAAGCACCCTTCGGCCTTTTTTCACAGATAACTGTTCACCAATTAGAATAAAATTAAACCATTACATTAAATCATCAAGAACCTATGGTTAGGAGCAACACACTCCATTACACAACCATTACAAACCATCAGAAGCCCATTACCATTACAAATGTCTAGTGGTTCTTAATGAAATAATGTTCTAGTTCTCCTGTTTAATAGAATTCAGAAAATCTCAACAGGAAAACCAGGATGGAAACCATTACAACTTTTTTCTAATGGTCTTAGTTGCCTAGCAACAATTCATCTGGCTTTAAACACTTTTAAAGGATTTAAGCAGTGAGTGTGTAGTGTTGCATCTAAAGGCATGAACTCACAAGTTTAACAAACACATGATGAACACATGATCACTATAAATAATGAGCAGTTCAGGTTAGGTGTGGGGCGGGGTCAGTCAGAGTGAGGGGCAGGGCTAGCACTTCAAGGCACTACAGTCATATCAAATACAATATACTACACATTTTACATGAGATGAGGGCACGACCCCAGGCTTTGTCATATAACGAGTATTTGTGCTCATTTCAAGTTTACACACACACACACACACACACACACACACACACACACACACACACAGACACTCTGACCTTTTTACTGACATCAGATTTATGGTAGTGAGTGGTAGTGAGTGGTTTTTAAGAGCCGACTTTAACGGTCCTGCGTGGACAAATTCTACATTTAAAACCCAATTTAATGAGTCCCAAGGAAACATCTTCATAAATCAGACAAATCAAACAGCCAAAGAAAAAAGACACCAAGATGCAAGTGGTGTGCATTTTAATTTAATTATTATTATTATTAATATTATTATTATTATTATTATTATTATTATTATTATTATTATTATTATTATTATTATTTTCTGAAATCCTGCACTGCTGATGTGTAATTAATCATGTAACAAATTAAAATACATTTTATTTAGATAGAAATGTCCATTTTGACATGAACATTTATGAAAGTATGAAATTATGATAAAGCATTTCACAAAAATTGCTTTTAATGATTAAATAATAACTATAGAAATGTAAATGTAAAAATGAAATGAAATCCATTAGAAGACCATCTACTCAGTCAAAATTACAAAATGACATATAGCCCAGGCTAAATAAGTACTTAAAAAAAAAAAAAAAAAAGTTATTGATTCATGTAAATGGTTACGATCATCTCATCATCCAATCAACAGTAAACATTTCATTCTAAAGACTTTCGATTTGATCAGGATATTTTAACCTGTGTAGGAAATTAACCCTGAATCCACCACAAAAAAACGAATGAGCAAATGAGGCAGATAATAAAGAACTTGGAGAGTTTTGTGAAGGAATTTAAGCACTAATTATCAGTAAATGAGCAGCAGGTAAGCACAGCACGGTGGTACTAAAGAGTCTGTAAATATTTAGGCTGTGAAGTGCACTTGGCTGAGGGGGCAGGGGGCATTTTTTCACAACAGTTCTCCTTCTCACCATAACGACCTGTCAGAAGCACTTCCTTTACAAAAACATGTCCATCTCTTAACGTGAAGGGTGCCTCCCTTTAAAAAAAGTTTTAAACAGGGCAAGAGGGGTGAAAGGTCAAAGGGTAAATGCTGCTCTTACAATTGATGACAAGTTGGAGAGCTTGGGAACGAAAAAGAGACACACAGAGGTCAGGTGTAGAAATAAAGATATAAAGGCATATATTTTACAAGAGCTTAATATAAACTGTTCTTTTTCATTTCATGGGAGAGTAAATAATTTGATATAAATATTTTATTTTTATGGTAAACAATATAATGTATAATTTATAATAATACTTAATTAGTAATAAAGTATTGGTAATTATTACTTACAATATTTCAATGATTATTAATTTAATTGATAAAATATTCACTTTATTTGGAATTCTAAAAGTTTTATCTGAATTTAAAATCTTAAAATAATGATTCTAATTGTAAATCATTCATGAAATTATTATATATTGATACACTGTTATTAATAATTAATATATTTTTATTTCAGTATATCAATAGTTAATGATTTAATTAATTAATGAATATTCATAGTATGTATTTATTTAAGTATAATTTATTACAGAAGGTTTTAGAAAAAGTAAAAGTTAATAAAAATAACAGTATAATAAACATAATTTATATAAAAAATATGTTAAATTTTTAACTCTCTATGCTACACAATGTCAGATCCAGTGTGTGTGTGTGTGTGTGTGTGTGTGTGTGTGTGTGTGTGTGTGCGTGTGTGTGCACTCTCAGAGAACATGAAAAAATGATAAAAGATTCACAAAATGTAGAAAATGTCGGAACGTTTTTCTTTTCTGACCCCATTCTGACTCCCGCATGTCATCAGTCACTTACACTGAGACTGCACACTGGCCAAAACATCATCAATAACACACACACACACACACACACACACACACACACACACACACACACACACACACACAGAGAGAGAGAG
>JAFFST010050964.1:166409-179248 GCA_022414735.1 Noturus placidus | reverse complement strand
CCACTGCTTCTAGCGTGCTAGCGTACTAGCCTACTAAACAGTACGCTAACCCGACCCTCCAGTGCTTCTAGCGTGCTAGCGCACTACCCTACTAAACAGTACGCTAACCCGACCCTCCACTGCTTCTAGCGTGCTAGCGCACTACCCTACTAAACAGTACGCTAACCCGACCCTCCACTGCTTCTAGCGTGCTAGCGTACTACCCTACTAAACAGTGCGCTAACCCGACCCTCCACTGCTTCTAGCGTGCTAGCGTAGTACCCTACTAAACAGTACGCTACCCCGACCCGCCACTACTTCTAGCGTGCTAGCGCACTACCCTACTAAACAGTACTCTAACCCGACCCTCCACTGCTTCTAGCGTGCTAGCGCACTACCCTACTAAACAGTACTCTAACCCGACCCTCTACTGCTTCTATCGCACTACTCTGGCACACTGTTTAGTACGGTAGTAGACGTAGACTCGGATGTGCGTCATGTAGTTAGCAGACTCAGCTAGTCAAACTCGTCTCTAATCGATTTTGTCTTTTTTTTTTTTTTTTAATTTTGACGGAACAAACAAACGAGGCGCGTGTATTTCTCAAACTTATAATAACGTATCGCGTTGTTTTTCTTAATTTATTTGTATTTTAAATATATTAATTATGAAATTTTCGCCATTTTATTTGATTTCGCCATTGACGCGTGAACTTGATTCGGAAGAGTCGCGAGCCGAGATTGATTAGTTTTCCTGGCGCGTTGCATGATGGGAAAGCGGGATGTTCAAATCCATTTCCGCCTTAACTGGCGTCTTTTCGCTATGGAGGGGCGCGTCAGGTAAGCGAATTGGTTTGTTTGTTTGTGTTTAGTGTTAGACGAAATGAAAAGCGCGGTGATGGGATGGAATATTGTTCTTTTAGCATAGTCGCGTTTGTCTTTGCGTTGTGAGGTAACGCTAGCTTTCCGCTCTGGTTGTATTTTAGTACCGCTGATGGCTGAGACACTATACAAAGTATCCTAAATAGTAGTGCACTAGGAAGAGTGTGAATCGTTACTTGTTTTCCGCCCTTCGCAGTGCACGAGGGGAGCAGTGCGACCGCGTTTGGGACGTGGCCGTGGGTTTGAAGGCTTTCGTGTTCAGTAAAAGCAGATGCTGTTGTTTTGAGAACTGTGTTCAGGGTAGCTAACACTACAGCGTGTCCAGGGGTTAATTTACTGCTAATAATCTGCTCTCATCTGCTCCAGGTCCAGACTGCTGGGACGGAGGCTTTTCAAGACCAAACATATTGCAAATAAACCAATAATAATCTCTTTAATAATGTCTGTTGTGACCCAGATGAGGATGGGTTCCCTTCTGAGTCTGGTTCCTCTCAAGGTTTCTTCCTCTTAAACATCTTAGGGAGTTTTTCCTTGCCATTGTCTCCACTCAGTGTCTCGCTCAGTTTGGGATAATTTCTCACTTTACTATGTGTATACTGTGTTTATATTCCTGTAAAGCTGCTTTGAGACAATGTCTATTGTAAAAAGTGCTCTACATATAAAATTGAATTAATTTAAATGTTTTTGTTTTGCAGTGCTGCGAACACCCCCGCTAACATGCCCATAACACGGAGGAAGAGTTATGGCCGCAGCTGTGTGGAGAATCCGTCTCTCTTCTGGCAAACACCCGGACATTTAACAGCTCTCGGCCACAGGATACCAACTAGCAGAGGAGCCGCCAGATCCCAGAATATTCTAGTGAGCCACTGAAATCTCCTGGTCATCATCTACACCAGGGGTGTCCGGTCTGAACCGGAGAGGGCCAGTGTGGGTGCAGGTTTTCATTCTAACTAAGTAGAAGCCAAGATTAAACCGGTGGAATCCGGTGTGGCTCCTACACCCACCCACGCCGGCCCTTTCCGGATAAGATTGGACACCCCTGTTCTACACCCATCCCTGCCTCTGTGTGCGTTAGGGTTGTCACGGTTTAGAAAGTTCACAGTATGATACCCTAGTCTAATAAAAACATCATGGTTTAACAGCATCCTAGTATGATTCGACCAGCCGATGTTGAGAATTAAAGGGATAACTGATTGTGAAATTATATATATATATATAAAATTATTCCTAAAATTATATAAAATTAAAAAAAAGTTCAAAACGCTCTATTCTTTCTTAGAAATATATCTTTGAGACCGGTTTTACTGTAGAGTCTCTTAAGGCACTTTTCCACCGGACGCTACGACTCGGCTCGCTTTACTCTTCTGAGCTTGCTTTTCCTCTGCCGCCTCGACGCAGGTGCCGTCTTCCACTCGCCTTCACGCAGGAATACCGTCGCATTATCGAAGCCCTGTACAAATACACGGTCAGGCCGTAATCCAAACGCCTTTCCTGGTCATTGACCCTATTTTACGAATGTAAAATATCGGCGGTCTGGACACTACGTAGTGCCCGATAGGACGACGTTAGATCCAGGAGAGACTTCGATGTAAAAAACAAACCAGAAACCTTTGTTGTAATTTTCTCTGTAATGAAAAAAACAATACGTCATTTTCCATTAATAGAATAATACCGTATGCAAAGTATGTATTTAATGAGGCATATATTCGGACACAATACAGAACCACTCGTTAAGGAGAATCCTTACACTTCAGCGTGTGGCTCACGTTTAGTTCAGGCTCGGCTCGCTCCGAACCTCGACCGAGTTGGAACTAAAAAAAAAAAGTGCCAGGTAATATCTACAGTGTACACAGCATGTCCAGGGTTTCCCCCACCGTATGCTCAGAGTTCCCCGGGATAGGCTCCAGTCTCCTTACTACCCTGTGTCGGATAAGCGGTTTGGAAAAGTGCTGCACTGTGCATTAAACTGTTTATCCAAAATTTAATCGTTGATTTCGTTTAGTTCTGGTTAGTAACGCCGTGTTCTTGAACGCTGTCGTGTACGATAATGTCATGAACATGCTCCGAGTGCCATGTAACGTGTTTATACCAGTGGCAAATTGATTACACAGCCAAATATAGGTTTAACCGGTGCAGTCCACATCCACTGCACAGAGGACAGCGTAGTATGATTGAGCGTAAATCCTAAGAAGAGGGGATCGTGACACTTGGAGTCTATAGGCATGCACACCACTTGCACTGTAGTAAGCGTAAATGCATTCTAGGTGAAGGTGAGGTAACCGTTTGATCATCCGTAGTGACTAACCAGGACACCCCTAATATTCACGTGTGTATTCATTTACACAGATATTCCTAATAACGAGTCAAGCAAAGTTCCCCACGTCTCCCGTTCTTCTTCGATGTTCAGCTTTTCTTAATGCTGTTGCTTCACTGTGATGCTATTTACAGTCACTCGGGTCTTTCCCAGTAACCTACTGGCATCTGTTCAGACACGAGCTTTTCACGGGAACTGTAATCGTCTCCTCCTTGTAGATTCGTGTCATCATGCCTCAGTTTCGGTTCTAGCTTGTATTCACACTTTACTTTTCCTGATTCACGGACATTCAGTTCCTGTGTGGAAGGTGCTCGTGTCAGTGTTGTAGCTGTGAGCTACAGTCAGTAACAGTACAAGTTTCTATGTGCGAGGTTTTTCCTGATGAACTCGCGTACCCGGCAGCAGTTTGCTTGTACAGTGGAGTTATTCCCATGATATACTTTAATTATTGTGAGCGTTGCATGTAAAGAATCATGACGACAAAGTCTTTTGAGCATGTATAACATTACAACCACCTGCCTAATATTGTGTAGGTCCCCTTTGTGACGATAAAACAGCAATGATCTGTCGAGGCATGGACTCCACAAGACCTCTGAAGGTGTGCTTGTGGTACCGGGCACCAAGACATTAGCAGCAGATCCTCTAAGTCCTGTAAGTTTCGAGGTGCCTCTATGGATCGGATTTGTTTGTACAGGACATCCTACAGACACGCGACCGGAATGAGATCTGGGGAATTCGGAGGCCGAGTCAACACCTTGAACTCTGAACAATATTTGCAGGGTGTATTAGATCAGATCCTTACACTCGCCCCTTGTTCCTGCTTCGAACTCCTCAACTTTGAGATCTGAGTGTTCACTTGCTGCCTCATATATCCCACCTCTTGGCAGGTGCCGGTGTAACGAGAATGTGATTCATGTAACCTGTCAGTGGTTTAAAAGTTATGGCTGATGTGCTAAGGTGTATATTTCTGCTCAACCTTCAATTCTTGCAGAGTAAAGTGGACCCAGAGCAAGTGGCCCTTCTGGTGAAGCACGAGTGGAAGCTGGAATACGTCACCCCGCTGTACCAATTCCGACACGCACAGCTGAAATTGTACTCCAAACACCTCGCGTCGTTCATCGTAGCCGAGAAGCAGCAGGGGCTTGCCGTCGAGGTGGGAATGGAGGCAGGCCTTAAGGTCACGATCTCCACCGTCCTCGGCATGGCAGAAACCGAGGACGACGCGGAAACCGTTTTCATTCAGGTAGGTGTACTCCTCACCACGTCGGCGCCTTCGTCACTCATGCAGTGTGCATTATATACGTATTGTTCTCCCACAGCACTGTTGAGTTACTCTCTGAACAACACTCGTGCCAGCTGTAACTCGAATCACAGGTTTTTATGAATGCCCTTATTCTGATATGTTGTCGTTTCTATAGTAAAGGGATCCGTACCGCCTGGTGGACAATCCACATAATCTAATGAATTATTATAATACAACAGATTATAAAACATGCTGCTAATTTAACCAAGAAAAGGTAACGCTTTGCGTAAGGAGACGTTTATTTAACATTTCTGGAAGGAGTCTCCAGCATTAGAGGTAAAGATGTAACTTGACGTTTTCAGGCAGCCTTCAGGACAGAGGATTTTGCAGGTTCTGTCCAACGTGACAGGCTGTGCTTTTTTGTGTTCTCAACTTCAAGCCAAACAGAGAGAGAGGGAAGAGGAGCTGGTGAGGGAACTAGCTTGTCTCACAAATGCTCCACCTTATTAAACGCTACTATAGGCAGTTAAAAAGGAAAACATTTATGTATTTTAGATTATTTACATATGATATGGCCAGTAGTTTGAGGAAATCGGACCATCACATGCTTGCTGAACACCCCACCCAAGGGCTTTCCACTAGATATTGGATCCAACTTTGTGGCAACAATTTGGGGAAGAACCAGACATGGGCGTGATGGTCAGGTGTCCACAATGTTGTGTGTGTTTGGTTTTTTTAGTGTTTGACTTGGTTCATTTATAAATGTGGGTCTACGGTTTAGGGATAATCAGTCCTCAAATGTTTTAAGAGTATTTCAATTTGAATGAAATATCTGTAAATATTTTTTCAGATACACTCAAAACCGACATTTGGGGCAGACGCTCTGAAACCGGTGTGGCGTGGCTGGCTGACCTGCGTGAACGGAGACCGCGAGTACCTGAGGTCACTGCCCCCTGACCTGGTCAGCCTTCCTCTGTTCTGCAGCAGCGGCTCTGAACCCCTCACCGCTCTGGTCAAGTCCTGGTTCGAACGCACCTTTGACTGTAATTTTGGCTCTCTGTTTCTGAACTCCACCACTATGAACTGGCTGGCTGCCCTGTGGACCGGCTGCCATCCCAGAACCAATATCAGGTACCTGAAGCTGAGCTGGACCATGCCCACACAGCCGTCACTGGACATCATGTACACTGTGAACCCGCTGGATGCCTGGGAGCTGTGGAACAGAATTCACGCCGAGGACAGTGAGGACGATAGGATCCACGTTGACGAGGTGCAGCGGTTTATGAACGGACTCGAGACTCACCTTTTCAGACATTTTAAGATCTACCTGGCGGCCGGGACACTGACGAAGGTCTCCACTTTCCTCGGCTCGGCTCATCACCACGGCAAAATCAAGGTACGCAACATGTTAAAACCTGTGAAGTCTTTTTACTGGTAAATATTACGTCTAATCGATCTTGCTTTATGTGCAGAAGATTACATGAAGTGCTTTTTGCAGAAAATAGGTTAAATAGTGCACTAGCCGGAGCCATGTCTCCCTGCAGTTCTCCCCTGGTTTCCCACTGGAGTTAAGGAGGGTTGAGTCTGGCCCATACCTGGATGGGTGACCCCCCCCAGGGGTACATTACACTATACGAACTGGCCATTTATTAGGAAGACCAAACTAATACTCTGTATGGGCCTCCTATAAGAACCGTTGACATGATTGCATCACATAATTGATGCAGATCTCCGATTCTGAACTCAGTCATTGTTCATGGAACCAGTTTTGAGACGACTCGTGTTTGGTGACATGGCACGTCATCATGCAGGAAGTAGTAATAAGTTGTGGCCGTACAGACATGCATGTGGTGAGAAATAATGTGCTCGGACTACAAGTTGAAGCATTCCCCTCCCCATTTCACCACCAGCCTGAACTGTTGACACAAGGCAGGTTGGGTCCGTGACCCGATCATCTACATGTCACAGCAGAAGTCATGATTGATCAGAGCAGGGTTTGGAACCTGTGGTCTAAGCCAAAAGGTAACGGAAGCGTTTCTTATTAAAGAACTGTATTAGCGTTGCAGTTTTAACCCTTAGTGGTCGGCTCTCCAGCCTGCGGGAGAAAATAGAATGTTCGCACTTCTGCTTCAAAATCGCAGAGTTTTTGTCCTACAAACATAAAACTGACATCCCCAGAAACCTTGAACAGTCTGTCTACTCTCCAAATGTAAATAGATCGAAACTACACACGTTTTTAGAGCTTTGTGAGGAGAATAAAATGAACAGCATGCACGTTTCAGTCTCCGAGTCAGAAAACAGCTCTTGATGTCCCACCCATTAGCAAAGAGAGCTATTCGTATAACATTATGGTAAATCAGCGGTCGTTACTGGGTCATTACGAGGCAAGAAAACGTGTGACGACGCCCAAATTTAAACAAGAGCACATGTTGGGGTCGTTTATACTTACTGATGAGCTACAGGATGACACACCTACATTTCAAACTTCGACTTGATCCGGCAGGGGATGTCTGTGATTAAGTTTTGTTGACTAGCTTCTGTCATGGAATGATTGATTACATGCTTAGCAATGCAATTCACGAGGCATGCAAGCTGCAGCTAAACATCTCGTTATGCTCTCTAAAGCCTTTCATCGTACTTACTGTACATGTTCAGAGTCGAGTGGGTTATTTTGCCTCCGACATATCCATCACATTTCTAGATAAAGCATAGCTTTATGCTTTAGCTGCAGGTTGCATTGCTAAAACGTTTCTAACAGATTAGAAAAACGTATCATAGCAACGGAAAGGTCAACTAATTACCCCTAAACTCAAGTTTTTCGTTCCTAGTCTTTGCTCCTTTATGTTCAGAGTAGTTGCCCGTTATTTTATTATATCGGGTTCATGTACCCCAATATTGTTTGTCCAATAATTAATCAATTTAATAATTAATCAATTTGTATAGTGCTTTTTACAATGGTACATTGTCTCAAAGCAGCTTTACAGAAATATCATTTTTACATTTACAAGCTACTTACAAATGAGAGCACATTCACACACCAATGGTAGCAGAGCTGCATGCAAGGTGCTAGCTTGCCATCGGGGGCAACTTAGGGTTCAGTGTCTTGCCCAAGGACACTTCGGCATGGGATCACCCGGGCCGGGATTCGAACCGCCAACCCCACGATTAGTGGATTAGTGGACAACCCGCTCTACCAACTGAGCCACACCCACCCCAATAATATTGGAGGTTAAATTCAGTTGGCTACCTTGTAATGGACCGTGCGAATGATTAGCTTACAGGCTAGGTAGGGGAATAAGGTCTTACAGCACTGCAATTCACGCCGCACACACGCTAAATGAATGTACCATGTTCAGTGCAGCCCTCTCACTGATTAATTATTTTATACCATATCCTGTGATCAGAATCTGGAGCATTACAATTGTTTGCAATACAAAACAAGATTGTAGTCATCACTGTAGAGTGTTAAAGAGGTCGAACCCTGATTCATATCGCACATTAATGATTTGAACTCTGGCATGTTCTTCTAGAAGAACCATCCTTTAAAACAGCCTGAACTATGATTCTCAAAGACAGTCAACTGGATTTCACAATAGGGGTGCACGGTGGCTTAGTGGTTCGCACGTTCGCCTCACACGTCCAGGGTTCGAGTCCCACCAGGGCCATGTGTGTGTGGAGTTTGCATGTTCTCCCCGTGTGTCGGGGGTTTCCTCCCCCAGTCCAAAGACATGCATGTTAGGCTGATTGGCATGTCTAAAGTGTCCGTAGGGTATGAATGTGAGTGTGTATGTGATTGTGCCCTGCGATGGACTGGCACTCTGTCCAGGGTGTACCCCACCTTGTGCCCGATGCTCACTGGGATAGGCTCCAGGTTCCCCGTGACCCTGAAAAGGAGTAAGCGGTTGAAGATGGATGGATGGATGGATGAATAGACAGTCTTTTTTTTATATTTTAAGCTGTGAAATAACTTCAAGACTTTTTCTCTCTCTTGACGTGTTGTATGGAGACACGCGAGTGATCAATGATGCCTCTTCTGTTTCAGATTGGCAGCAGTGACTACATCAGCACCTTACTGACCCTGCTAACAGAGTGCGCCCTCCACAGGACGCCCGTTTAACTTCTCGGCTTTACTGGTTCACTGTAAATAGCAGTTTTTGTTTTACTGAATACATGTGACATGTCTTTTTGTACACAAGCACAAATCTTAAAATTGTATTTATTTACATATCTCTAGGTTGACTTTATTTTATAGACCATTGACTAGACAATATCGAAATGGGTCATGTTGAGGGGTGTGAAAATCCCAAGCCCAGGCCGATCGAATTTCATCAATAGTCATAAATTCATGTACATTGTGTTGTAAATAGCCCAAGCTTTTAAATGTAATATCTACCATTTCTTTTTGCTTTTGTGTAAATTACTAGTGAATAATGTACCCTTATCCACTTAACCTTTGGCTCTCTATTAATCCATTTGCAGTGTGAGAACCTGACATTATTTTATTATTTGTAGGAAGTCTAAATTTCAGACTCTTTTATAAATGTATTTTAAGGACACTATACATTTAGAAGTGATGGTGTCTACTTTTCTGTTAGTGTCATCGGTTTTCTCTTGAAATAAATGAAGTATATAAACGACTCAAATCCTTCTTTAAAACTCAGGATTGGATAAACGCTTGGTTTTTTTGGGGCTCATGATCCAGTAGATCACTGGGAGAGAGTGGTGGTGTTACTTTCTCTCCTGTCAATCAGTGACACTAGACAATCTTGGGCATGAGTGGATTTGTATGTAGAAGGAGGCAGAAGGCACTCTTCAGAGGGCGTTGCACTAACCTACGATGCAGCTTGGGCAACAGTTTGAAAAGATGGGGGTGGTTTCGTGTGTTAGCCTTCACCTGGTTGGTTGGTAGCTATTGTGGGAAGAAATTAGCACACCTTTTTAAAAAAAGGTGAGTTTTTCCACCATGATTCTTATACCCTTAATGTATCTCACAGGGTTTGTACAGATTCTTCAGAATGAAATTCCAGGACTTTTCAAGCACAATACCAGAGCTGTCTGTCCATCATATCCTACACAGGGTTTTGGGGAGTCTGGAGCCACTCACAGGGGATATCGTGGACAAGGTGCTGACCCACTGCCAAGCACAATTACACACGTTCACATACTACGGTGAATTGGGAGATACTCCGTTTACAACGCATGTCCATGGACTGTGGGAGGATACCGGGGTGCACAGGGAGAATAGGCAAGCTCCCCACACCCAGGGCAGAGGTGGGAATCAAACCGCCAAACCCTGGAGGTGTGAAGTAAACATGATGGCCACCGTGCCCCCCACAAGATATCATTCAAACATTCTTAATGTTTTTCTTTGCCACTTAGAAAATAATTAATAATTAAAACACAACCAACTCTAGTGATAAATTTGCATTTCCCAGGCGTTGCTTATTCTTCACCATAACATCAGTGCACTCCAGGTGAGTGACAGGAACACTGTTCTGACAACTTTCAGTAGGAAGTTGCAAATGTTGCTAGATGGTGTCATGCCCTAATTAGCATATTATCATGAGCTCTTTCCTCATTTCCTACTCTGTGCACGCAGTGTATTTTAAAAACTTCCAATAAAGCGGTTCTCATTTCCATATTTATCGGTCCGTGTTGTCAGACGACGGGACGAGTGTGAAATAGTGACTGAAACGCGGCGCATTAAGACACTCCGTGTTAACCGGCAGTCTCTTCCAGGCTGCTGTTCTGCACTGCTAAAATCCTGATTTATCACCGCACGTGTACGTTAAAGACCTTTCATATCGAGTGAACCCTGAACTTGTTAAGAGTCTTGACCAACAGTTGAAAATCCATTTAACACATTTAACAGATCAAAATGCATCCCTTTTATTTAGTAAATCAACAGTTTGATGCATTGTGTTTAGACCAACACTGGGAACAGGTTCTTATCATCTGAAGAAAAAAAAAAAAAATCATAAAATCAACCAGCATCCGTAAAATAAAATCAAAACGTAAATGCATAATGAATCCACAAACATTCTTCCTCCCTTTTTCTTAAAAAAAAAAAAAAAAAAAAAAGTCATCATCTCGCTGTGTTTAAAACAGAACAGTGACCAAACTGAAGTGGTCTTGGATTAAAGTGCACAGACCGATGCATCACATGATATTAAAGTATACAAGAAAAGAAAAGTGATAGTGTTGAAATGGTGGAAACCATTTTGGGAGGAAAAAAAATAAAATGACTTGCATGCGCCTTCATTCATCCGCACCTTCAAGAAAGGCTCGTATTATCACGGTTTGGTAAGCACCACTACAAAAAACCATGCGTGCATTGCTGAATCCGTGGCTGGTGGAGCAAGCTCGAACAACAAAGCTTGTTTTACATCTCAAAAAAAATATATCACAGTGCATCCAGTTCCTAAGATTAAAAACACCATTCAGACTAGTTTTTCACCACATGAGCATGAGGCTGTGATGCCACCTCACACAGCATCAGCTGCAGTTTACCACAACACGTCCCCCCTCAAAAAAATAGTAAAATCTCAAATACTAGGCAGTATCCTTCCAGAGAAGTGTATTTTAAATGATATTTTTTCCCCTGTTTGATGACAGGCACAATGCTGCAGTGAGAGTCAGAGCTCTCGCACTCACTCGTACTCACTCACTCTCACAAATAGATGCTAGCCTTTGGCTCGAGGCAGTCCTATGAAAAGAGTGATGATATTCAGGGCTGAATGTGAAAGTCTTCACAGATCAGCTCCACGTGAGTGACGGATGTCCATCCTCTCCTTACTGATCTCATTGGCTTGAGATGTAAAGCAATTGTATTAAACAAGTCTTGTTTTCTTCTTCTTAATGTCTCAATGAGAGGCAGAAGCTATAGTGAGGCATCTATGAGGGGATGGATGAGCGGGCATTACCATATATGTGATTCACAGTGAGTCATTTTAATAACGCCGACCCCTCCTCCTAATCTCCTGTAGTTCATTCCACCGTAAAGCCTGAAGTGGGGAAAAGCACAAATTATTCAAGAGTGTCACCATAATCTTTAGGGGGAAAATAAATAAATAAATAAAATGCTAGTCAGCCTATGATTTGACTCTAGAGTCAAATGTACAATAATAGAGAAAAAGTACAATGTTTCTATCCCAAAATGATGTTTATGAAATCACTTCAGCTGTGTATTTAAGTACCTCCATGTGTTAGCGTCAGGATCGTAGACTTCTATTGTCTTTAAGTAAGTAGTGCCATCAAATCCACCAACCGCCATCAACTGCCCGTTCACCACGGCTAAACCGACCTAAAAGCCAAAAAACAGAAACAAAAGGACACATTCGACATCAACCCTGGTGAATAGGCTCCTAAAGCTTGAGGCAAACCGACAGAAGTGCTTACCCCGCTCCGTCTGGACGTCATGGCAACCACAGGAGACCACTGGTTGGTTCTCGGGTTGTATCTCTCAGCACTGCTCAGCTCCGTGGTGTCGTCCCGGCCCCCGACGGAGTAGATCATGTCCTGATAGACGGCGCAGCCCAGATGTTTCCGCCTCGTGCCCATCGGTGATACTGTGTGCCAGCGGTTTTCCTGAGGGTTATACCTCTCAACTGCAGATGGCAGAAACATGCCGTGATCATCTTTCCTCAGAAACTCAATTCAACTAAACCTCGTAATCTCATCGTTCTGACGTGCTAGTCTCAGAATCACAATCATTAGTGCTTTAAATAAACTCCTACCTGTGTTTAAAGGGGAGGTGCCGTCTGAGCCTCCCACTGCGTAGAGGAATCCTCCCAGAACGGCTACTGCCACCCCCAAACGCCGCGTACTCATGGACGCCACCCGTGTCCACTTATTCTCTTTAGGGTCATATCTTTGCACCAAAAAAAAAAAACAAACCACACTACTTATAAATAATTAACTTGTACAGTGGTGTGAAAAAGTGTTTGCCCCTTCCTCATTTCCTGTTCCTTTGCATGTTTGTCACACTTAAGTGTTTCGGAACATCAAACCAATTTAAACAATAGTCAAGGACAACACAAGTAAACACAAAATGCAATTTGTAAATGAAAGTGTTTATTATTAAAGGTGAAAAAAAATCCAAACCATCATGGCCCTGTGTGAAAAAGTGATTGCCCCCCTAAACCTAATAACTGGTTGGGCCACCCTTAGCAGCAACAACTGCACCAAGCGTTTGCGATAACGTGCAATGAGGCTTTTACAGCGTCCTGGAGGAATTTTGGCCCACTCATCTTTGCAGAATTGTCCTAATTCAGTTACATTAGAGGGTTTTCGAGCATGAACGGCCTTTTTAAGGTCATACGACAACATCTCAATAGGATTCAGGTCAGGACTTTGGCTAGGCCACTCCAAAGTCTTCATTTTGTTTTTCTTCAGCCATTCGGTGGTGGACTTGCTGGTGTGTTT
>JAFFST010050964.1:94303-110174 GCA_022414735.1 Noturus placidus | reverse complement strand
TCGAATCCCGGCCCGGGTGATCCCATGCCGAAGTGTCCTTGGGCAGGACACTGAACCTTAAGTTGCCCCCGATGGCAAGCTAGCACCTTGCATGCAGCTCTGCTACCATTGGTGTGTGAGTGTGTCTCATTTGTAAGTCGCTTTGGATAAAAGCATCTGCTAAATGAATAAATGTAAAAGGTACATCCAATTTCCAGTATACCGCCGCAAAAAGCTGAAAATTCTAACGTTTTCTATAACCTATATACTTTAGCCTTCCAGAACTATAGATAACATCGTGTATATTTTCTGTTCAGACTAGTATATTACACTGTTTATTGTTTTTGGCTTGTAGACATACGCTCTGTTTGTAAAGACATACACCCAGCAGTCCACCGCACACGTACCCATAAACCCTTGGTGTGAGTTTTAATCTGATGCACGTCGTCAACATCATTTAACATCATTACCTTGGCATGGTTAAATGGAAAGCTAATTTGTGTGTTAAGCTGGGTATAACATGTAAACGATAGCTGTGCTTGTTTTTTCCTCTCTGGTTGCTTACGATTATTAAACGTGATTCCGCTGGTGAAATGTCTTCGGGCAACTCGTGGCGTACGCGTACGTAATGGGCACAGTGTGTTCAGTAAACTGTGGTTGCGACATCCTTGCAGGATTTTCCGGGTGGTCTAAAACGACTCTCAGCGCTAACACACTGTTTTGTCTGTTGAAAGGAAGGAATGTCAAGGTGACCAAATAAACCTTTAGAAAGGCTGCTTTTCAGAACGCGTGTTCGGCGTGTTGTGGAAACACACACGAAGATACGTGTTTGCACAACATATTGGATAGAGAATGTAAATACTTTCCAGATTCTTCATAATCTCTATTCACTATCTTTTGACTTGATCTTTCAGTGTGGCTTAACGTCTTTTACAAAGGGGGTGCGGCAGCCTGCCCTGTTATTCCAGGGTTCCCTCTGCAGGCAGCGACCAACGAAGCTCATCTCCCGTCCAGAGAAAACAAAGCCGAGCCACATTCCCAGAGTTCAATTTGCTGTTACATTGGAGGGCTGCGGATTGGGGTTTGAGCCATGTCTGTTGACTGAAGGAGAGTTGTGTGAATGGTGATGTGCAGCAGTGGAGAAGTTGCTCCTGCACTACCTAAAATTTGCAATAAAGTGGAGTACGGGGAGCATTTTCTTTCTTTGGCACAAATTCCTGAGCTGAAATGTGATGATAAATGATCATTTAAAAAAAAAAGCCTACATAAATGGTTTCCTCTGCGACATCATAAGTTTCAGAAACTTCCTCCCATGCTTAGTTTACCCGTTTATGTTCTTAAAGAAATTAAAGATGAGTTGTCATCATCATCATCTTTTTTTATACTCCTTAATGTGACTAACGATAACCGCAACAACAACAACAACAACAACAATTGCCTTTCCTCAATCCATTTAATTTCCATTTGTTTTCATTTGATTTGATTTTGATCTTTTTCTTTTGGCTTATTGTCTATTATTTCTTTTACTGCTTTTATTCCTTATTGTCTTTTATTTTTATTTATTCTTACTATGGATTTTTTTTGTATCTACTGTATATGTTCTCTGTAAAGCACGTTGCTTTAAATTGTTTTGAAAGGTGCTATATAAATAAAGCTTTACTTGCTTAATTGAATTGAATTCAATATTTTCATTATATATTATATGCAAAACAGGTTCTGTGTAGAACTGTGTAGAACACCCGATTTGCATATTTGTGCTGTTGTGAGGGAATCTATTTAGGGGTGAATAATTTTGAGATTGGAGAAATCCTTATAAGTTGCATTTTCAGTTGAATTTGGGGGAAACCACTTGAAACATTTGTTGTGTCGAAATATTTCAATTGCTTTTGTTTGATTTGTTCATCGCAAACAGTCTGTAAACCTTATTTGCAATGGCGGCTGAATAATTTTGATTGCACCTGTACATATACACACATTACTATTGTTTTTTGCACTACTACTACTTTATTTGACTACTAGCAATTTCCTTTTTAGTTTTTAAATTTTAAAAAGTGTGCACGGTGGCGTAGTGGTCAGCACGTTCGCCTGACACCTCCAGGTTGTTGGGGGTTCGATTCCCACCGTGGCCGTGTGTGTGGAGTTCTCCCCGTGCTCTGGGGGTTTCCTCCGGGTACTCCGGTTTCCTCCCCCAGTCCAAAGACATGCATGGTAGGCTGATTGGCGTGTCCAAAGTGTGTGTATGTGATTGTGCCCTGTGATGGATTGGCACTCTGTCCAGGGTGTACCCCGCCTTGTGCCCAATGCTCCCTGGGATAGACTCCAGGTTCCCTTTGACCCTGAAAATTACAAATCGGTAGAAGATGGATAGATGGATTTTAAAAAGTTATTATTCTTATTGTTATTTTTAATTATCCATCCATCCATCCATCTTCAACCGCTTACCCCTTTTCAGGGTCACGGGGGAACCTGGAGCCTATCCCAGGGAGCATCGGGCACAAGGCGGGGTACACCCTGGACAGAGTGCCAGTCCATCACAGGGCACAATCACATACACACTCACACACACATTCACACACTACGGACAGTTTAGACACGCCAATCAGCCTAACATGCATGTCTTTGGACTGGGGAAGGAAACCGGAGTACCCGGAGGAAACCCCCGACACACGGGGAGAACATGCAAACTCTGCACACACATGCCCCGGCGGGACTCGAACCCCGGACCCTGGAGGTGTGAGGCGGACGTGCTAACCACTAATTATTATTATTATTATTAATATCCATCCATCCATCTTCAACCGCTTACTCCTTTTCAGGGTCACGGGGGAACCTGGAGCCTATCCCAGGGAGCATCGGGCACAAGGCGGGGTACACCCTGGACAGAGTGCCAGTCCATCACAGGGCACAATCACATACACACTCACACACACATTCACACACTACGGACAGTTTAGACACGCCAATCAGCCTAACATGCATGTCTTTGGACTGGGGAAGGAAACCGGAGTACCCGGAGGAAACCCCCGACACACGGGGAGAACATGCAAACTCTGCACACACATGCCCCGGCGGGACTCGAACCCCGGACCCTGGAGGTGTGAGGCGGACGTGCTAACCACTAATTATTATTATTATTATTAATATCCATCCATCCATCTTCAACCGCTTACTCCTTTTCAGGGTCACGGGGGAACCTGGAGCCTATCCCAGGGAGCATCGGGCACAAGGCGGGGTACACCCTGGACAGAGTGCCAGTCCATCACAGGGCACAATCACATACACACTCACACACACATTCACACACTACGGACAGTTTAGACACGCCAATCAGCCTAACATGCATGTCTTTGGACTGGGGAAGGAAACCGGAGTACCCGGAGGAAACCCCCGACACACGGGGAGAACATGCAAACTCTGCACACACATGCCCCGGCGGGACTCGAACCCCGGACCCTGGAGGTGTGAGGCGGACGTGCTAACCACTAATTATTATTATTATTATTATTATTATTATTATTATAGAACAAAAACGGCAATAATGTGTTCAATATTGCCGTTTTAGTTCTATAATAATAATAATAATAATAATAATAATAATAATAATAATAATAATTAATAAGAAAAAAGTTCCAGTGCTACTGCTGCTATACTGTAATGTTATACAGTTTTAATAAAATATACGAGTATTGAACACATTATTGTTGAGTAATAAATCATACACAACAATAATGTGTTCAATACTCGTATATTTTATTAAAACTGTATAACATTACAGTATAGCAGCAGTAGCACTGGAACGTTTTTTCTTTGGATCTAGGAACGAAAGTTCCTGGTTAATGTTTCCCTCCGGACTGTTTCAAAATGACGGCACGGGTGTCATCATGTTAGCTATGTGGCTATCTAGTGAGATATACTGAAGCCGGGAAAAACCCCAAAATAAAATTCCTTTACGTTATTATAGAGCCTCGGACACTTTGCTGAATATTCCCTAAACATTTTGTTATTATCTCTCCAGGACTGTTTCATTCCGGTCGGAGCTGGTCCTGAATGCTAACAGCGCTGTAGCTTGCATGCGTTACTGCTTACTGAACAGGTAACAGTACATTAGCCGGCTAGCACGCTGCTGCTATTGTATTGTATTGTGTTATAAACGACCTAAGCCTAATAACCGACGCTAGCCTGCTAAGTTGAGTGTTTGTGCTGCTGTAATTGAATATGTGGTGAGTTTCTTAGCAACAGCGCTATTGGGTATATGACATGTGATGATGTCATGTTAGGAAAGGGCTGAATGTTGTGACGTTATGTCTAATCATGTGACTTGATCATCAATGAATGAAGTGTGTCTGCTCTGTTGTATGGCAGTTGATGAAGATGGAGCTGCAGGCGGTGCTGATGGCTGCTGGTGGTGGATCCCGCATGATGGACCTCACCTATAACACTCCTAAACCTTTACTGCCTGTGGGCAACAAGCCGCTCATCTGGTACCCACTCAGCCTGCTGGAGAGAGCCGGATTTGAAGGTAAACGAACCTGCACCATCGTTACACATACACCATCGCTCCAGGTTATATCGGATTACTACTGCGTCTTCGAATCGTGGCCATCTACCACCCTGTGGAGTTTAGCTCCGACTCTAATACAACGCACCTGTACGTGGATCTAAACGCTTTCACTCATACTGTATCCTACAGTGCAGGTTCCCTGGTCCTGAAGTGTTTTCCATGTTCCCAATACGTCAGATTGGGCTCTAACTCAGGACGGGCTGCTAATCTGATGTATTGGGAACATGGAAAACACTTCATATACAGTACCTTGCGAAAGTATTCGGCCCCCTTGAACTGTTCGACCTTTTGCCACATTTCAGGCCTCAAACATAAAGATATAAAACTGTAATTTTTTGTGAAGAATCAACAACAGGTGGGACACAATCATGAAGTGGAACGAAATTTATTGGATATTTCAAACTTTTTCAACAAATAAAAAACTGAAAAATTGGGCGAGCAAAATTATTCAGCCCCTTTATTTTCAGTGCAGCAAACTCTTTCCGGAAGTTCAGTGAGGATCTCTGAATGATCCAATGTTGACCTAAATGTCTAATGTTGATAAATAGAATCCACCTGTGTGTAATCAAGTCTCCGTAAATCTCCACTATACAAATTTACATAGGCGCGATTACAGAAAACATCGGTTCTGCATTTTCAGGTTCAGCTAAAATTGACCTGAGTGTGAAACAGACAGCGCTCGCAAGTTTCTTTAGTGGAGGACTTAAGAACAGATGGCCGACAGCCGCTGACGAGAAAATTGGTGGTGGTGGTGGTGGTGGTGGGTTGGGGGTAAGCTGTCTTTGTCCGGAAATATGATGATTCATGTTTAAAATACACGAACGTGTTTTGTCGCTACTGGCAATTTACATGCTCCAAATCCCATGTGTATACTACGTGGAGATACATTGGATAATGAAGCCTTCAAAATTGCTTCGGCATCTCGGAACTCCCATATAAAAAAGGTTGGAGACCCCTGAGTTAGAGAAAGCAAAACATTAGCATGTATAGGAGAGTCCACACGGGCTATAAACGTCACCATCATCGTGCTTCTCACAAACGTTTCCAATCTTTATTTAAAACATTCTCCATAAAACGGATTTACTCTGTGGATGAATCTTCATTTTAGTTTTAGATCAATATTTGATTAATTGTGCAGCCCTAGTTGTGGCTCACTCAGTTTATCTTACACTTGTTTCTGTTCACTGCGTGGAAACCCAGCAGCTAAATACATAAGTAAACGTGTGTGTGTGTGCGTGTGTGCATACACAGCATGGTCACATGACCGCTGTACTGTGTGTGGCTTTTAAGCAGAAAGTGTATATCGTACCAGAGCACTGGTGGATCAGTGTAAAACTGAAGCTTTAACTTAATAGGGTGAAGTGATGCAATCTTCAACCATATTTCAGGCATTCCTTGCAAACGCGAGGTCTTTTGAGGTGATTCTACATGTTCTCGACGTGAACATGAACTCAAAATAGGTGTTTTCAGAGCTCGTTTGTATCCGACAACAAATCGTAGTCGTACATCTAGAAAACATATGCAAAGATAACTGGAGATATTCTCTTTTTAATTTTATAATTATAATCACTTTTAGGAAAACAATATTTGTTTTTATTTTGGACCTGTCGTCCTTCTTGTCTTGTATTTGTCCAATTAAGTGTTCTCTGGGGGCAGTGGTGACTTAGCGGTTAAGGCTACTGATCAGAAGGTTGTGGGTTCAAGCTGTGGGGCCCTTGAGCCAAGCCCTTAACCCTCTCAGCTCCAGGGGCGCTGTATCATGGCTGACCCTGCACTCTGACCCCAGCGTCCTAACATGCTGGGGTATGTGAAGAAAATAATTTCACTGTCCTGTAATGTATACGTGATTTAATAAAGGGTTATCCCCTCCATTAAAGGAGGTGATCTTTTAACTTTTTGAGCTTTTCTTCCTGTTTATAGACAGTATATAATATTCATTCTGCAAATGACAGTTTATGATCTATTTTATTGCCCTGAGCAAGATATTTTTGCTTATTAAATGTGTGTATTGGGAGTCAGGACTCCTTTGAGAAACACAAAATGTTACGTTGTGAGTTAGGAATTGAGCAAGGGCTAACGTTTTCTAAACAATGCTTGTAATATACAGGGTGTCCCAAAAGTCTCTGTACAGCAGGGTACTACGTACGCCACGCGGGTCGTGCCTTCGCCAGTGGATATTCGCGGACGTCCAACTTCTTCTCCTCGGTCGGTCCGCGGCGCTTGCAGCCTTTTTGGATTTGTTAATACGTCGTGTACGACGTGCTCGCCATGTTTCCTGCTAAAGTCCAGCGCGAACATAACCAATGGAAAATAATTCCATTTGACTTTAAACCAGTGGTTACAAATCTGTAAATGCTTAAGCTGTTCTAACAAAGTGATGTGTGTATGACTGGGGATTGTAATTATAGTATTCGACACGTAGACATGAAAAATAGTTTTTATGGGTTCTTAGGAATATATGAGCCTGACACTGTAGACAGTTTTGGGGGGGGCATATTGCGGAGCAACAAATGAAAGATATTTCACGATGCCTTAGCCAATCATCATTGCAGTTTATTAAATGGAGGCAGTGCTGACAGAATAGACAAGTACAATATATAAGGAATGTTTATAGAACACCCACCATGTGAAGTCAAATATTTGGTCTGTAATTTTAAAAGCCATTGCCTTAGGATGTATAGAATGGCACTTGATGTATAGTATTAGACAATTTAAGCAGCCCACACACTGTTATCATTTCACCGACATCCTGAAGTGAGTGGCAGACAAGTTTACACCCGTATATGTTCACAGAGACTGTACGGTGCCGATCGGGCGCTGCGCTAAAGTCGAAACCTAAACGTTGACCTCAAGCGTCTGATTTTAACGGCTGCTTTTGATTACTGCCGGCCGTATTGAGTATCAGAATCGAGTTACGCGCACTCGGCTAGGGATTAAGCGCTGAAATTGTGACGTATGCAGACCTTGGACCTAACTACAAGACTTGCAGTGCTGGATTTGCTATGGGAGTGTGCTCCTAAAAACAGCCTCTTGCTTAACGTACACGTGATCATATCACTGACAGATAAAATTACGAACAACACTTTTACCTAACCCTTTCCAGAACCTTCACATTAACTGTCCTTCAGTGTTGGAATGAACTTCCAGTTCAAACACAGCTAAAGACCCACCTCTTCCGTGAATGCATAACTAACCCCTAAAACGCCAACGCTACATTATTAAAAACAACCTCACACTGGCTCTCACACCGCGGTTTCATGCTTTTCTGGAACCCAATTATAAATCTTGCATGGTGGCATAAAAGCATCTGCTAAATGTTTCCTTTGAAGGAGAACACATCAATTTAAACAATTTGGCATTAAATTGTTATTATATGAAGTATTATAAGATGTTAATGATCTATTCTAGTCATTCCACTCAACAAAACAGAACATCACATTACATTCATGATAAAATATCGTGACTAACATGTGCACGTTACATGGATTTAGTATCTCATGGCTACTTTAGTGCAATTAGCTATAATAATAGCAATAATAATATTAGTTTGTGCATTGTTTTTAAAGACCTGTTTAAGTGTCAAGCTTTCTGCTGCTGTTCATCTAGCTCATCATGCAAAAAAAGGATGTGCTGGATCAAGTGCTATTTTAAAACTGCCGAATAATGATTCCGAAAGCCATTTTCTTCAATTAAGCCAAATTAACGTGTGTAACGTGATAATTATTGCTAGGAATATTCACGTAGCGATATATTGGCAATATGCTAGACTTCTGTTTCGATGTTTGGCGAATTTGCATGTATATGCAATCGTATACGTCTTTAAAAAAAGATTATTTGGTAAATTGTCGCTTGATTTTGTTGATATTGATGTTGTATTACCTTTCTAAAATCCACACTCTAGATGGTAGAGACACAGTGCTTACATTTACATTTATTCATTTAGCAGACGCTTTTATCCAAAGCGACTTACAAATGAGACACACACACACACCAATGGTAGCAGAGCTGCATGCAAGGCGCTAACTTGCCATCGGGGGCAACTTAGGGTTCAGTGTCTTGCCCAAAGACACTTTGGCATGGGATCACCCGGGCCGGGATTCGAACCACCAACCCTACTATTAGTGGATTAGTGGACAACCCGCTCTACCGACTGAGCCACAGCCGCCCTGGTGTAAGTGTACAGTACTTCATTTGGGACCCGACTTTAGTATTTACTCTTGGAACAGATGTAACGTGGTGAGTAAACACACTCCTTGCCGCACGCGGACCGACTAATCAACAATGAGATGCGATTATTATCCATTTTATCGATTCGTTATTGCAGCACTGCTGTATTTCCAGGACAAACACAAGGTACATTTATAGCGCCGAAGCTTGGTTTGCAAAGTTTTTGAAGATTAACATGTAACGAGCGAAGAAATTGAACTTTTGCATATTTTATTGACCAGTTCGAGCATTCAGTCCGGAATCGCAGCTCCGTTTCAGCTGTGCATTACTGGCATGCTGATTTAATCGGGTCGTATGTTTTACCTCCCGTATGACTTTTGCGTACAATAGTCCAGATGTCGGGGAACTATCTTGCACTCAGGGCCAGGTCGAAGAGTTTTACAATCGCCAAATTAGGTTTACAGCTTGCGGTATTTCATTCAGGATGTGTTCACGTCTTCACGCTAGTGATATGTTCAACATGGCCTCGTTTACTTCCCTCGTTAGTCCGACATGAGCATCATCTTATGACACCTGCAGCACAAAGGCATTTACATTTATTCATTTAGCAGACACTTTTATCCAAAGTGACTTACACGTGCACACTCGTACACCAATGGTAGCAGAGCTTCCATGCAAGGTGCTAGCTTGCCATCGGGGGCAACTTAGGGTTCAGTGTCTTGCCCAAGGACACTTTGGCATGGGATCACCGGGGCTGGGATTCGAACCGCCAACCCTACGATTAGTGGATTAGTGGACAACCCGCTCTACCGACTGAGCCACAGCCGCCCTAGGCAGGAGGGTTATATACCGTTATAACGTTCTCTTAGCAGGAACCACTGTGTAATGCAAGAGGTAACAAACGATGAATACACACATTTTTATTGCAAACTCGAAATTATTGCTCAGCGAGTATTTTAAAGAAAACCCAAAGCTGAAAAGTGCTGCTTGGATAAGTATTTAACCTCCCAGGCTCCGGAAGCTCCAGATAAAAGATATCCGCTTAATGAGGACACAACCGACCCGCTATAATTGGAAGAAAAGTACCACCTCGGTTGAACGGTCATTGAAGAAAAGGTCAGTCTGAAAGAAACTGGGTGGAAAAATGAAGACTAAAGAGTCTTCATATCTAAAGGAGGTAAAGATAAGGTAGTAGACATTTATAATTTAGGAATAGGGTGTAAAACTATTAAATTATCTTGGATAATGGTGAGGAAGTGGAAGCTGCATCACACCATGCAAGATATAGAGTAGGAGCTACAGAGTACGGTGGCTGAGACTGCGACAACCATTTCAAGAGCTCTGCACAATTAAGAACTGTATGGGAGTGTAGCCATCGCTCAAGAAGTGCCGTATGGATGCATGCGAGTAACCCAGTGAAGATGCGGGTTTATTGGCATGATCAGACCAAGATTGAGGTACTGCATTTGGACAAGTTTGAACGTGCTATGTGTGGTGCAAACCTAACACAGTCCATACCTCAATGAACACCATCCCAACAGTGAAATGTGCTGGTGGCAGCATCGTTCTCTGGGGATGCTTTGCATGCTTAGTTCCTGGGCTAATTGGTAGATTTGGAGGGAGAATGGTTGCAGCAAATATACCGTGGTGGTGGGGTGGGGGGCGGGGATATTTTAAAAGAACCTGCTTTAATATTTAAAAGTAACAAAAACGTCTGGGAGAGATGTCACCTTTCAGCAGGACCGTGGTCCCAAACACAATGCCAAAGAAATGCAGGAGTGGTTAAAAACGAAAAGGTTCTACAGTGGTCAAGTTAAACTCTGAATCCTGTTGCGAATCTGTGACACTGTTTGAAAACTGTCCAATCGGCCTGAATTACGTGGGGCAAATCTGACCGGACGAATGTGTTAAGCTGATAGGAACTTACCCCAGCAGAATTGTGCTGCAGTCATGGTGCCTTGTAAGTGGTAGGATAAAGTAAATCATCAACGTGGGGAGGGGGTGGGACCATGGATGCCTCTATGAAAACGTGTTTTGAAAAAGCTGCTGGTGCTGTTCTACTAGTGATCTTCTTCAAACCTTCATGCAACCTTTTGGACTGAAATCGCAGTACAGCAACAACAGCGGACGTTAGGGAGAGGCTTAGCAACAAGCTAGCCCGCTAACGTTTGTGCTAACTCTAACGTTGATGGGTACCTTCTCAAAAAAACAGTGATTAGTATGGTCAGTGTTCTAGATTTAACCATGTTCTGAGTCTGTGTTTAAACTGATCCAAAGCCAATACTGCTATAATGTAATTTAAGAGAAGAGATGCGGACTTTACACTATACAGTACGCAGTGTGTCCGGCCATGTCCGTTCGACATATCTGTAAACGGCGAAGGAACACGTTGACGAGTTGAAATTTCAAGCTGAGGCCGTTTTCGGCAGTTTTTAGCAGGTATATGTGGTTAAAGCTCTAATTTCAGCAAAAGTTCGGTCTACCAAGTACTAGTCTGAAGTACTAGTCGGATTACATGTGCTGTAATCTGATTGGCATCTGTTGTGTGTGTGAATTGGGTTGGCACACCTTCCAGGACATTCCCCGCCTCGTGCCCCGAGTTCCCTGGGATAAGCTCTGAGCATCCGAGCATATGGATGGATATCTACTGATCGGGTTGTCTCAAACGCAAATCCACTGCAGAAAGTCTTGCAAAGTCTTAATGATGTAAAATTGATCAATGTTTTCATGTAGCATACAGATACAGGAACATGCAGTGTGAAAACTCCCACAAACTGGCCGGTTTGAATAGCTACTCGAACACGAACTGTTTCTAAAAGGAGAAAGGGGGAAATAAAGAGCATCAGATCCTAATGGTTTACTCTGGAAAGAAACTGTTATTGTGACTCAGTCACTCAAACCTTCAAGAATTTCCTGATTTAATGTAGTATTGGAGACAGCCTGCACCAGGGGGAGTTATGAAGAAAGTAATACCGGAGAGGAGAGGAGAGGAGCACCTGGTTATTCTCTGACTGACACTGACTCTCTTGATATCATTGTGTGATGATCCAGACCCCACTGCGTGACCCAGTTACACATGAACTGACCCGGAATGTTCTTCTGTTCGTTCTGTTTAATTCTCCAATATATCGAGATTTCTCCCCGAGTTACCGTTCACTAATGCTTTAAGCGACCCCCTGTTTTTAAAGCCAAGTAGGGATAAGGAGGCATACATGCTTGCGGACTGAGCTTTATGGTATTAATGATAATTAAATGTTTATTCTTTACACCTCGCTGATATTGACTAATCCTGCCGGTATGAAGTTTGTGGCCGTGGCTTTCTGCCTGGCCGGCAGCACAGTGTGTACCTTTATTTGTAGCACAGTATGCCCTGTTAACAGCCAACAGCCTGGCCAGCGAGAGCCTGCATTCGCTTTTACGGAGTCCTAACTAGAGTGTGTAAGCAACTTTGCAAGAAAATGTTTGTGCATTTTTAAGCAGGATTCTAGGAAAGGCTTTTCCAGTTGGCCCAGGCGCAGGGGCTTTTTGGCAAGTCATTAACAATGAATGTATTTAAAACGTGTCCAGCTCTGCCTCTGTCTCCACGCCTTCTGTTCCGTCTGTCTTAAAGCATAAGCTTTCACTTTACAAAACGGTCAACTTTCAGTTTTATATAATGTCATAAAAATCTGTCTTGCTTGTGCGATTATCTTTGTGAAATATCCTTGGACTTTTGGGATGCGATAAATTAAACGTACAATAGATAGGACATGCCTACTTGTGTTCCAGGACATGACTAAAGCAAGGCAGGCACACTAGGCATGCGTTTGTACTCCTCTGTTTAATTCAGGACCAGTGAAGGAAGGTTTGAACATGGAAAGTGGGGACTTCAGTAATAGTAATAATAAATTGAGGTGTTTTTTTTAGTAGTTGGAGTTTGTGTGTAGGAGATTTTATGTTTTATTTATAAGTCAAATAGGTACAGTATTGGGTAATTGCCTAAGCAGCTCGCAACCATAATGTGGGCGGCTGTGGCTCAGTCGGTAGAGCGGGTTGTCCACTAATCCACTAATCGTGGGGTCGGTGGTTCGAATCCCGGCCCGGGTGATCCCATGCCGAAGTGTCCTTGGGCAAGACACTGAACCCTAAAGTGCCCCCGATGGCAAGCTAGCACCTTGCATGGTAGCTCTGCTACCATTGGTGTGTGAGTGTGTCTCATTAGTAAGTCGCTTTGGATAAAAGCGTCTGCTAAATGAATAAATGTAATGTAAATGTAATGTTGCAGAAGAAAATATTATCAAATCAATTAATTTTTTTCCCTCAAGAGAACCAGAATTACTGAAGACATGATTCCAGTCCCTCCAGGATTTCGCGAACGCAGAAACCAAACACAAATATCGAGCAAACTCCAGATAACTCGGACGAGCGTGCGATTTTTAGCGTCAGAATTACCGCAGATCTGCAGCGGGTCCGGGCCGTGACGTGTCCCGTGACATCATCACGACGACGTCCATTCGGCCAAAACCCTCTTCGATTCGAACACGAGTACAGATAAAAGGTCTCGCAAACATCACTGCGAAACAATTTTGTCATGCGAAACAAAATTGTCATTTTGCCATTTCAGGTAGTTTTTTGCGGAAATTTTTTTTGCATGTTTTGTGAAAAGTCGCAGAAAAATCAAGCAGCAATCACAAAAATCCTGTACGGACTTTGATTCCGGTTCCAACACTTCAGGCCGTACTGAAAGCGTAAGCGAAATGCGAAGGTCCGAATGAAACTTCCAGCACTTTCTTACGTCCCGGGCCGAGAGTGTTGCTTTTCTCTGATTCCGTTTACGTTTAATCAAATCGGCCACAGATTTATTTGGTAAATGGTAAATGGCGCACTTATATAGTGCTTTAATCCAAAGCGCTTTACACTGTGTCTCATTCACCCATTCACTCACACACACACACACACACACACACACACATACACACCAATGGTAGCAGAGGTGACATGCAAGGTGCTAGCTTGCCATCGGGGGCAACTTGGGGTTCAGTGTCTTGCCCAAGGACATTTCAGCATGGGATCACCCGGGCCGGGATTCGAACCGCCAACCCTACGATTAGTGGATTAGTGGACAACGCGCTCTACCGACTGAGACACAGCCGCCCATTATTTGCTTCGTTGATTTATAAATAGATTTCAGCGGTGAATCCCTGTGCGTACGTTTAGAGAACGCTTTGATATATGTGGTTTGAATTGTGTTTTTGAACGCGCAGGTGTGTAATCCTTAATGTTGTCCCTGCCTCAGAGGTCATAGTGATCACCACGAAAGAAGTGCAGAAGGCCCTGAGCGTGGAGCAGCGAGTGAAGCTGGACGTGAAGATGAAGCTGGACGTGGTGTGTATCCAGGAGGACATGGATATGGGGACCGCTGACGCCCTACGACACATTCAGCAGAAGATCAAGGCAAGAGTTTCACAGTGACCGCACGCATATCACTAATGCATTACACGTGTGAGGAATAAAACACTTCAGCGGGATGCCGTCACAACCCTGAAGGAGGTTGCGCTGAAGTGTTTTGTTCCTTTTTCACGCGGACAATTTATTATTTATTAAAAGGCGAAACATTTATGCTTTTGATCCGTTTAGTTACATTTAATGTTGTGGAACATCTGTGAAACAGATTAGTTCCTGTTTTTCTCAGTTAATCAGACGGGGTGGGGGGGGGGAGAGAAAAGAATGGAGTTTGTTATGTTGCAGAGAAACCGTAAAACGTTTTCTCTGTCCTGAAGAGCTTCCAGCGGGAGAAGACATAATGGAGCAGCTTTGCGTCTAACCGTTACATCGTGAGCATGTTAGATAAACATGTCCTCACGGAGACCTTCTCCATCTTAGCATAGGGAGTACTGAGGGATTACTTGGTATCCGTTCACGTGGAGTATCTGCTGTACACGTCCCTGCGCAATGTAGCGTATACGTGTTGATGTATTAGAGCAAGGGTGTTAATGTAAACCTGCCATTTGTCTTCCAGTCAGCAGTGCTGTCAGAGCTGTGATACATTAATCAACACCTGGCCAATCAGAATCGAGAATTCAACAGCTCTGTGGTCATACATTTTGAGGGAAAATACGTAACCAGTGCATGTGTCTTTCAGAGTTTCTGAATATGACATAGTTAGTTAAAAGAATAGTTAGTTAAAAGAAATGGGGGAGGGGCTTGGGATCATACGTGCAACAGTTCTTTCTACAAACATAGGGATTATGAAGTATTGGCCACTCTGCTGTGAGTGGTGTGTAGAGACGGAGTTGATTGCAGTGCAGGTCATTGCTGATCGTTCCCCGCCGGTCCTGCTGCTTTCAGGTCGGCCTGCGACTCTTTTCCGAGTCACCGCTGGATTCCTTATCATTAGTCTGCGAGTGTGTTGTGAAATCTTGCGTGGCACATCTGTCCAGGGATGTGGCTCTGTCCGGTTGAGGTCCACGTTTGAGGTCTTTACTATGGCTCTAGCTTTCTTCACTCACTCACCTGTTGTTTAATAATGTTGTCCCTGAGAACTTCAGGAAGCTTGTCTTTTATGTCTTTTATGACGGTACCAGGTGCAGTTTACACAGTAAAAATTGAAGCAGTTTTCCTGTTGTTGTCCCCTCAAAATAACTCAACTCACAGACATTAATGTCTAAACCGCTGGCAACAAAAGTGAGTACACCCCTAAGTAAAAATGTCCAAATTGGACCCAAAGTGTCAATATTTTGAGTGGCCACCATTATTTTCCAGCACTGCCTTAACCCTCTTGGGCATGGAGTTCACCAGAGCTTCACAGGTTGCCACTGGAGTCCTCTTCCACTCCTCCAAAGTCGACGCCCTTTTCGTCTAGAATTTCCAGAAATGTGTTCTCGATCGATGTCTTGAGGAATTTCCCCGAGATGCTTTTTAAACCGTATTAAAGGAGTTCCCACCGACGCTGGACGTTTATCGACTGCTTTTCGGAATATTTCCCTCAGAGTCGTCCGAGTCATTTCCGTCTCCAAACTTTTGAGCGGTCGTGTACAGTGGTGTGAAAAAGTGTTTGCCCCCTTCCTCATTTCCTGTTCCTTTGCATGTTTGTCACACTTAAGTGTTTCGGAACATCAAACCAATTTAAACAATAGTCAAGGACAACACAAGTAAACACAAAATGCAATTTGTAAATGAAGGTGT